>JACGDI010004166.1:689753-777198 GCA_014898725.1 Jacaranda copaia
CCGCTTGAATGATCAGTGGGTTGGAGATCGGGTATGAGGAATCCCCGTATCCACCTACACCTCTGCCTTCATAATCCATAAATATATGTATATTATTTGTAAGTTTATATTGATTGAATTAATTTTACAATTTAAACTAAATAACTATTTAATTCAAAATGTTGTACTTTGTTTCCCTTATCAAAATAATAAAATGTGAATTATTTACTTTCAATCAAAATAATATAATAAGCAAATGATTAAATATAAAGTTTAATTGTAATAAAAAAATGACACAAACAATTTATATTTTTATAACAAAATTTTTATTTGGTAATTTTTATTGTGATAGGATTTTGATATGTGTTGTCATGATTCAGAGCTATTTATCTAAATATATATAATTAAATTTATATATTATTTTATTGTAATTAAAATAATACAATTTTAAATATTTAAAATTAGTGGAGATACAAGCATATTCTATTACAATTAAAGATAATTTTTAAAAATCAAATAGAAAGATAAAGATGAACATTCAACTTAAGAACTAAGAAAATACAAAATGGTGGGTAACTCAGACTTATTCAATTTAAATTCTGCTGTCAAAAATTAAAGATCAAAGCAAATGAACAAGGGATGCAATTCTTTATGATTAGATTAAACCTATTTTACTTTTGTTGATCTTAGGCTGTACTTATTTTGAAACAAATTATAATTTATGGACTTTTAAATAAATTATACATATCTATTTAATTTATTTTAAAAAAATGAGAAACAGGAAATGCAGAATACCCACAAATGTCCCCACATCTAGGGGTGTAATGAGTGGAGCTTGAGTCGAGCTTGAAAAAACTATAATGAGCCTCATCTTACATGCTCAAGCTCGAGCTCAAGTTTAGTATTTTGAGCTCGAGCTCGAGTTCAGCCCAATAAATTTTAATTATTAATATATAATAATTATTTAATATTATATATAAAATATTTAAAAAGAAAAATATTTTATTAATATAAATAGTTATTTAATTAATAAATAGAAAATATTTAAAAATAAAAATAAGTAAATTATTAATATATAATAATTATTTAATTAAGATATAAAAACTATTAAAAAAAAAAAAGACTCGCGAGCTGGCTCATGAACTTTTGTGTGAGCTGTTGAACAACTGAATCAAGGTTCGAGCTCACCTCATTATAAAGCTCGAGTTCGAGTCGATCTATAATTGAGCTAGCTCGACTCATTTTACATCCCTACCCACATCCATTAGATGTGGAAATGCGTACAAAGTTCTTCTCCCCATTGGGTATGGAGACAGGTATAGAGATTGATGTGGAAAGCAAGAAACGAATAGAGACCAACAATTCCCGACCTAAACCTTTCCATTGCCATCCCTACCAAAGGCCGATCCAGATGATCATGGGTGCGTGGTATGCATCTTGGGGGGACCTTAAACTCACCCAGGAAAGGTGTGTGCATCGAGGGATTTCTAATAGAGCTTTTTTGCTCCAACAATCACTTAGATTTTCAACAAACTTTATGTTTTGGGAATTCCTTAGGATATTTGGCAAAATTGTACGCTTCGAAATATCACTTAGGATCTCTGTGCAGCTTTATATTTTAGGGATCACTTAAAATCTTTTATGGAACTTTGCACGATGTAGGTCACTTAATATATATGATAAAACTTTACACTTTGAGTAAGAGTGGCAAATGAGTAGGTTGGGTTGGATATGGTTAGGGCTCAATTGGGTTGGGTTCAATATATGTTTTAACTTGGTCGGTTGAACATGAGCTGAAAATAGGTCAAATGAATAAAAAATATTGGTTCATTATTTTACCAATTCAAAAAAATTATTTCTGAAGATAATAGTAATATTGATATGTTTGCTATACATTATATTCAATATAAAATTTTACAATATAATGGGATGGTTTATTAGCTTATATGCTTATTTTATTAATTTTTCATAATATGTCATTCCATTCATAACTAATTACAATTGTAGTACTTATTTCAAGACAAAATTGATCATTTTAAAGAAAGTGGCATCATTTGACACCAATAAATATAAATTAAGTTTCTAATGACGAATTTTTTAGTTTTTATTTTTCAAGAATTAATATGTATAAGTTGCATCATGTATGCCAATCTTACTATTGACATGCAATATTAGTTAAGCAATTAAATTTATAATTTTTTTTAATTAGTAGATGTAATATTTATTTTTATAACTTCCATATATTATTCATATACCAAAATTTGTATTTTGAAAAAGCTATGGATAACTACCCAAAGTACAAGATATTTTTTTTCAATTTAAAGATTATTAGTAATCCAAAGGGGGAGCAAAATAAAATGAAGACTACCATAAGACTCATAAGGGAGCTCGTAGCAAAATAAGTACTAGTATATAACCCCCAAGGGCCAACAAAACAAAGAGTGATATAGACCTTCAAGGGGGTGTGAAGCAAAACAAGTTTATAATAAGACCCCTAGGGGGTGTGCTTAAATCAAGATTGCTACAAGAACCCTAAATGGGCTTGCAAAAATTAGGTCTATTGCAAGACCTAAAAGGGGGCTTGTGGTCAAGCTTCCTTGTGGTAAAGTTTCAAGGGCATGCAACCAAAAGAGGTCGAAAGAGAGAATATCTCCTAAGGAAATCCCAAAAATGCAAAAACATGACAAGGTATGAATAGCTTAAAAGATCAAGAATAGTGTAATGCAATCATCCAAACAACCAAGTGCAAAAAAGAGTGAAAAGACTGCTCAACTATCCACAGCAAAAGAATAAAGTCTATTAGAATCTAAGAACATAAATGGCAAATAATATTTAGCTTAAACTTGGCAATCAAAAAATAATAACTAATTTACTATTGAAGAAAAATAAAAATAAGGTCATCCTCAATGAAAAGAAAAAAGAGAGACTAAGTCCTACTCTAACTCCTACTTAGCCCCCATACAGATTTGCAATAGTTGGATGCTCCACCATGGCCTCAGTGTTTGCCTCTGATGACCACCAATTGCTCGAGTAGAAAGGTTAACAAGAATAGCAAGATCAAGAAGTAGCAAGTCCTCCAAAAGGCATCGTCCAATCTTGTTGAGCAAATAGTTAGCTCGTATATCACGGTGGTCCTCACCTCAATTGTCTTAAGAACTCATCAGAGTTCTTGAATTCACACCGCCTCCTCTCACTCAGTGGGCATGAGCACCTTTCTTATAGACTGCAAAAATTTTCTCTCAGTTTTCACATTCCTAACATACCACTCTTTCGGCTGATCATGCTCTTTCAGCACCTTCATAAGCTCTTCATCTTTCTATTTTTTCCCTCATGCAAGTCATATAGTCTTTTCCTTAAACTTAGTTATCATATCTGCAGTCCTGTGTCCCTAATCGAACATCTACACTACCAAGTTCAAAACATGCTCCAAAACAATAAACAAAATATTTAACCAATAATGCTCAACCAAAAAATTAAAAGCAAGCAAAATAAAATAAGGAAAAGAGAAGGCACTTACCTACTTTAAATCCCCAACAACAAGCTCTATCAATTACTAGTACAAAAACATCTCCAACTTTCCTTGGTTATACTCAGTAACTCCGCTTGAAAGCTCTCAATGCTAAAATAAGTCTCCTCATGTCCCAATGCGAGTCAATACTGTACCTCCTGGGCAATCCATAACAAATATTCCCTTGCCCTTACTAGCATAAAAGGGCAAGAAGACTAAGGGTAAGTACCCTCAACAACAAACTCCCAAGCATGCTTCTCAGCTAGTCCTAAAATACTGGCTTAGAATCACTGTCTACATCTTATAGAGGTATGAAAAGAGAAGGCGGAAGTTGATGCTCTCTAGAATGCATCAACGAGGGGTTTGAATGTTGGCTAACTAGATGAACCCCAACACATCACTACTCCATGAAAAGCCTCTCGTGAGAATCACCATTTGCCCTCTTAACTTGAATCCTCCCTAAGTTAATCTCCTTCTTACCAAGAATAAGTGAATTGAATTTAGTTTAACAAAACATAGAGAAACAAACAAAAATACAAGTGTGAAAGAGAAATCATGAATGCAAAAGTAAGTGGACAAGCAAAAGAAAGCCAATAAATCAAATAGTATCTTCAAGGAGCATGAAACACCACAAAAAATTTTGTTTTTAAGATAGAAATTGTCAATGGAGTACAACTGTTGAAAATTTTCGATGGACTTGCAGTAGATTTCTGACATACTGGATGGCCCTCAGAAATCTATTGTAATTCTGATGGAGAAACTAGAGAAATTTGACAGGTTTTCTGTGTGAAATTTTCCAATGGATATTTCGCCTGAAATTTTTCCAACCAGTACCCTGACAAATGTTCTATCACAAAATCTTTAAAAAAAAATTTCTTATCTAAAATTAAATTCTTTATTGATTGAGGGATTTTTCGGATACAATTCTATTGGGAATCCATCAAAAAATTAAAAATTTTAGTCAACCACAACCTTTCTTTTCTTCCCTCTTTCTTGCCCTTCCTCCTCTCCTCCCTCTTTATCTCCTCTTCTCTCTTTCTTGAAGCCACTGTTAGACAGGGCACTACTGCACCACCGACGTGCCCACCATCAATTTATTTTCTTTAATTGTGTTAATATTTTCATATATGTATTATTCATATATATATATGTGTGTGTGTATGTATTTATAAATATGTATATGTAAATGTATATATGTGTTTATATATATGTATGTAATATAGGTGTATTTATATATGTGTGTATATATGTATTTGTATGTATATATTGAATATATTTGAAAATTAATTATGTTTATAATTTAAATCATGTGAAATTTTAATTTATGGATTTAGTTTGTTGGTGGTGTTTTATGTGTATGTGTCTACAAATATTGAAAATGATTGATACATTATGGTTGAAAAGTTTAATTTTGTAGAGATTAGATACTAACTTAGGGTTTACATTTGCTTTCATTGTTTAAATTCATTAATATGTGTTTAGGATTTTATATGTTGATATTTTAGGGTTTTATTTGTTTAATTTAGCGTTTGTTAAATTTACCAATTAATTAGTAAGTTTATATATCTTAATATCAATGTATGATTTAAATAATTATTTAATATTAATTTGAAGTCTTATTAGTTATTATATATTTGTTAATTATCACATCATTTAGAAAGTCTAATATAATATATATGTATATGTATGTCATTAATTTTTTATTCTTAGAAGTTTTCATTGAATTAATTTATAATTATTCTTTTTACTTATAATTTATACATAGTTTAGTTGTTGATATCCTTCGCTTTTGTACATTCGTTTCCTCATGTGTTTATATTCAAGATACTTTGATAAGGTAAGCATGTTTTTCTCTTATGCATACGGTTTACTCTTTTGAAAATTTTATATCTTTATGATCAATAGTAATCAAGTGCTATGCTTAGAATTTAGAATTGGTGGTTCAAGTTGGAGGATGGGTTTTGGGGGAAAGGTTGGGGTCTTCCCATTTGTTGCTATTGAATTATTATTTGCTTGCATGTACATATATGGAGTAATAAAATATTGTGATATTGAATGATTTTTTTACCATGTTATGTGATATGTCTTTGTGAATATGTCTATATATATTTGACTAGTAATAAAGTATTGTAATCTTTAGTTTCCACTTATAATACAAAATGAACTCATCATTAATTATGACTTTGTTTGGACGTGAATTGGGGTATTTTTTCAAATTTTTTTGGGAAGTTGGGTTGGGTAATGTGATAGTTGTTTGTTTGTGTTTGGGAAGTAGTTAAGGAATGAATTGGGAGAAAATTGTTTATTTGTTTATATTTTGGGGGGGACAAGATGTCACATAAATAATTTTTTTGTTGGTGATATGGGATAGCCCATTTAGCCCAACAAGTCCAACATCAGTTCTGGACTAAGCCATTCGACAACAATTATCTGGTCGAGTGTACTGTTACCGACTGCACTTGACAGGAAGCTTCATCCATTCTAGCATATTCTACTATCTCCATAATCGACCAACTAGTTCTGTTCAATTTAAATTGACCTCATGACTCACCCCAACACTTACTAAGATTCATGCCGCATTTATTACTCTAACAGGTAGTATGCCTTCGCATTAATGGCGCGTGACAATCGGTACAGTTGCTGCCACCAACCCTGCCACCACTTTTGACAGGGAAGCATCTACCAGAGGTACTATTCATCCTAAAAAACAGGAGATGGAGCCATCTGGAACAATATCGAGATCTGAAATAACCATTAACCCTCTAACAAAGACTAAAAGCCTAATGTATCTGATAGCGACATTTTCGACAAATCACACACCAAGAGAATGCTATAAATACCTCAAAGCTAACCACACTCCAGGTAATGCCAAATATACTATAAGCTGTCAATATTCTACTCGATTATCATATTTCGATCAGATGACTTGAGCATTGGAGTACTTTGGCTGAGGGCACCTCTGCTAGTTTAACATGTGTTGTTGTTGCAAATCTCAGACCTTGAGAAGAACATCAATTAGATTACTTGACCACTCTAGTCAGATTTACCCCAAACAGTACCCTTTTACTAAAAATGACTTTCAACCTCATCATTTTTGGCGCTATCTATGGGAAACTTTTGAGATTGCAACAAGAAAATAGTGAACACGTGCAAAGCTACGTCAGGAAAGGAGGAGAATATGAGGTCCACATCTCTACATCCTCTTTCGCCCCAGTAAGGTGCATACGCTCTAGGTCCCAGCGCCCTTCAGGAGTAAGTGGTGACATTAACTATGCCCCAGTTAATGCAACAGATAAGCGAGCAAATCTCTACTCAAATCTCAGCCCAACTGTTGCTGCACTGAATAGGTACACCACGATGCCCGCCCCTGTTGCCAGTACCACCCCACAACTGTCTCCTCTAGAAGATAGGTCTCTTAAGGACAGCCACGATCGCCAAGAATCAGGGTGGCTACCCACCCACCATGAAACCAACCCTAGATGCCCCAGAAAGAGAGGAGGCAACCAGAATTGCAGATTGCAAACTCATTAGATCACGTTTGACCTAATCGAGCCCCACAGCACGATAAAGTTGAATGCTCCAGGCATGACTACCATGAAGACATGGGAGAATCTATGAACCTCGTAGCCCAGCTAATTCGAGATCCACAGTGCAATAGGGCAAAGCGTGCTAAGCTATGTCTCGATTGGAATACCACTCTGGCGGATCAAGAGGAATGGGAGGAAGTGTCCTATCAAGTCCAATAATTGAACAGATGTCTTGATGAGATCTCAATGAGAAATACCGAAAGAGCGCCTAACCTAAAGGGCCCTTAGAGATCTCATCGGGAAAGTGGATCTCCTTTCATCTAAGATATTATTGACGAGCGTATTGCTGTCAATGTGAAGGTCCCAATCGATCTACTGAGGTACAATGGCTCAATGGACCCTAACGAGCACTTAATGCAGTTTGAACACATGATGCAGTTGCATGGACAAAATGAATACATCTATGCCAAAATGTTGGTGACTACTTTCCAGGGCATTGCACTCGATTGGTTTGTGAAGCTCGAGTGGTTGTCAATTTACTCTTATGACCAATTTTGTGACAAATTTTTTCACCAATTTGCTAGCAAGAGGAAGGCAAAACTCCCCCACACCCATCTCCATATCGTCAAATAGAGCGAGGGAGAGTCCCTTCGTGATTTCTTTACTAGATTCAACATGGAAGTCCTCAAGATAGATAACCTTAGGATCGAGTTCCTGATAGATGTACTGTTCCTGGGGTTCAGACATAAGGAATACGCCAATGCATTGGTACGTGAACGCCCCAGGTCAATGGAGAAGTTGCTTAACCTAGTCGAGAGGTTCATAACCCAAGAGGAGATGAACAAGCTTAAGTTTGGATCCTCTGAGGTCGACAAGAAGAAAAAAGAGAGAGACGACTAAAAATACAAAAAATGAGGTCAATGTCCTATAAAATGTTTCCACGACTATACACCCCCTGAATATCCTAAGGAAAGAGGTCTTGTATACCATCCAACATGATAACCTCCTCAAGAAATTGAGAAAGTTGACGAAGACTAAGACAATGAAAAAATCTAAGAAATATTGCCACTTCCACAAGCAGAAGGGGCATGACATAGATGAGTGCTTCAACCTCTAAGATGAGATTGAGAGGTTGATTAGGCAGGGCCACCTCAAGAAGTACATAGCCATGGACACTTAGGTTGAAGGGGGAAAATTCAATCGGACTCCCCATAGAAAAAGGTTGGTTAGCCCTAGAAGGGAGGACAGAGGAAAGAAACCCACATATAAGGATAACCCGCCCATCAGATGAGTGATTGACATGATAGTAGGAGGTCCTATTTGGGGGACTCAAAGTCTGCCTGAAGGCAAACCCAAATGAAGCTCGAGTTAACTAAAGCCTCGCCCGTCGAGATAATATTCCACATTATGACGAGGGTAGAGCCTATCTCATTCACTGACAACAACTTAGCCCACCTCAAATTAGGAATATCAACCATAAAACAAACTGTCTAATGGTAGTCTCTATTAAAATTGCCAACTTTAAAGTGCACAGGGTCTTGGTCGATAATGGCAGCTCGGCCAACATCATCTTTCTCTCCACCTTGAAAAGAATGAATATAGGCCAGCTAAAATTTGAACCTGGGCACACACCACTGGTCGGATTTGGGGGGTCAAAAATTATATCAAAAGGGTTCATCAACTTTTCAACGTTGTTTGGAAAAGCTCCTCAAATGAGAACTTTGATGGTGAATTACCTTATGGTCGATGCCCCATTCATTTACAACATCATCATAGGTTGATCCGCTCTTAATGACTTTCGTGCCATTAGGTCGACCTATCACTTGAAAGTCAAGTTTTCAACCCCAGTAGGTAAGGGGAGCTTTTGTGCAACATGAAGGAGGCCTGGAGATGTTACAACATCTTGATCGAGTTAAGCGAGCAGGGGACTCAACCGCAATCAAAGACCTTGGGGAATACCCCTATAGTATAACCTGAGGAGACTTAGGCCGGCAAAAAAGAAGAAGTTGGTAGACACCATGGTGGAGCCTATTAGGGAATTTAAGACTATTAAGCTCGAACAGAAAAACCCCGATAAGATGACCCATATCGGCACAGACATAGGCCCCTACTTGGAGTGTCTTATGGTTGATTTCTTAAGAAAGAATATTGACGTCTTTGCATGGAAAGCATCTGACCTCCAGGGAATTGACCCCAACATCATTATACACCACCTTAATGTCGACCCCTCGTACAAACTAGTCAAATAGACAATGAGAACATTCAACATGGAGAGGACATAGATCATCGAGGAGGAGGTTAGAAAACTCCTAAATGTAGGTTACATTGTAGAAATTCAATATCCCTCTTGGCTTTGTAATGTTGTACTAGTCCCAACAAATGAAGGGCAATAGCGGATGTGTAATAATTTCATGGATTTAAATAAAGCATATCCTAAAGATCCTTACCCCCTACCTTGGATAGATTTATTAGTTGATTCAACTGCTGGTTGTGAGTTATTGAGTATGATAGACGCATTTCAAGGTTATCATCAGATTTTCATGGCACCCAAGGATAGGGATAAAACCTCATTTATTGTTCCTAATGGGCTATACTACTTCCTAGTCATGCCTTTTGGATTGAAAAATGCTGGAGCAACGTACAAACGGCTTGTCAACTTTATGTTCAAAGATGAAATTGGGAAATCGATGAAGGTTTATGTCGACGACATGATTATAAAAATAGAAAAACCCCATGACCACTTGCTCAACCTCAATCATACCTTTGCGATCCTGAGAGTGTTTGGTTTAAAATTGAACCTAAATAAGTGTATGTTTGAGGTTCGTGGATAAAAGTTTTTGGGCTACATGGTCAACCAAAGAGGCATTGAGGCAACCCGCAAAATATTCAAGCAGTTCTTGACGTCACCCCTTCAAGAACAGTCTGAGATATTTAGAGGTTGGTTGGAAGGATTATAGCCTTAGGGAGGTTCATTGCAAGATTAGCCGACAAGAGTTTACCCTTTTTCAAAATTCTCAAAAATTCCAAGAAGTTGGTTTTCCAATGGACTAAGCAACATGATTGGGCACTGGTCGAGCTAAAGCAGTACTTAGCCTCGCCCTCCATGTTGGCAAAACCTAAACTGGGAGAAGTACTCCAAGTATATTTGGTAGTCTTCGTACGTCAATCAGCTCAGTATTAATCTCGACCCGAGATGGCAGCCATCGATCAATCTACTATTGCAACAGTCACTTTACGGGCTAGAGCATAATTACTTGGAGATAGAGAAATTTGCCTTAGCATTAGTGACTACAGCTCAAAAACTGTAACCATACTTCCAATCGCATTCTGTTATAGTGCTGACCAACCAATCGTTGAAGCAAGTAAGCCTAATACATTTGGAAGACTGACCAAATGGGCAATTAAACTAGGAAAATTTTATATTGCTTTTTAGTGTTGAATAGCCATCAAAGCATAGGTTTTGGCTAACTTTATTGCCGTGCGAATTAGCTTACCTAAAAATAATTTTGAAGCCCTTATAGTTTGGACCCTGCATGTCGATGGATTGTCAACCACATCTGGTGGAGAAATAGGGATTGCTCTCTTTTCCCCAAATGCAAAAAAATACAATTTTGCAATAAATTTGGACTATGCAGTCACAAATAATGAGGTAGAATACGAGGCCATTCTTGTGGTGATGAGAATGGTGCTCAAATGGGGGGTCAAACACTTGATCACAATTACAAACTCCCAGTTTGTGGCAAAATAGGTTAACAAAAATTTTGAAGCTAAGGACTTGATGATGAGTCGGTACCTGGCCAAAGTAAAAAAAGTGTAATAATTATTCAAAAGGTTCACTCTTAGTTAGGTTTTGATATGAGAACGAGCAGGCAGATGCTCTCTTGAAGTTTACCAACTCCACTAGGGGGATAAGGGACAGAAAGATCACATTTTTGGTCTTTGATAAACCATCGATTGGACCCGACGAGAAAAATTTAATAACAAGCATTGAGGATACGACAGTCTCTTGGCAAGTCTTGATAAAACTATATCTAAGCTAAGAAACCATCCCCGAGGATAGGAATGAGGCTCGATGCCTTTAAGGTCAAGCCTCCAAATTTGTACTCGACGAGCATGGTCAGTTGTACAAGAGGTCAATCTTTAGACCCCCCTTAAGATGCTTAGACCACGATCAGGCTCTAGAGGTATTACAAGACATTCATACAGGTATGTGTGGCAACCATTCTGGAGGAAGATCTCTGGCCCACAAAATAATTAGGTGCGGATACTTTTGGCTAACGTTATTGAAAGACTCGATGGATTTTGTGCACAAATGTATATCATGTCAAGTCCATTCAAATTTGCCACACCAACCCACAGTGCTAATGGTCAATGTCCAAATTTCTTAGCCATTTGATCAGTAGGAAATTGATATTTTGGGCTCATTGCCAAGATCAATGAGGCAGCAGAAATTCATAATTATCACAGTCGAGCATTTTACTAAATGGGCCATAGCTGATGCTGTTCTTAAGATACTGATGTAGCCATCAAGAGTTTCATATAAAAAAACATCATCTGGCATTTTGGTCTGCCCAAAGTCCTTATTTCTAATAACGACACTCAATTCCAAAGCAAGAGCACTAGAGGTTGGTGCGAAGCCTTGGGGATCGCAAAACACTTTACTTCAGTAGGCAATCGTCAATTGAACAGCCAAAGGGAGGTAACCAATAGAACAATTCTCAACCATCTAAAAGTTAAGATACAGAATACTGGCTCGAATTGGGGTAGATGACCTACCTAACATGTTATGGGCATACAGGATAACTTCTCGAATAGCCACTGGTCATATCCCTTACAGTTTAGTTTATGGGTCTGAAGCAGTCATCCCCTTAGAGCTAATCCGACACATGGCTTGAGTCATTTATTTCCATCCACTAAGAAACATGTCGAAGAGAAACCTCAACCTTGAAACTATCAACGAGCATGACCAAAAAGCTTATAATACTATGCAGTGCTATAGGTCAAAGATGGCAGAACTATAACAAAGGGGTCAAACTGTGCCATTTTAAGGTTGAAGATCTCATCCTCAAGAAGGCAAAAGTCTCTAAGAATATTGGCAAGCTCAACCCAAAATGGGAAGGACCATGCACTGTTGTCAAAGTATCAAAGCATAATGCCTATAGACTAGTCAATATGCAAGGAGAGGGATTCCCGTACCTGTGGAATGCTGTCAATCTCAAGAAATTTTACATTTGAAAATATGTTGTACTTATCTTTGAAGTCCTTCAGCTAGAATAAAATTTCAACAATATTGATTCAATTTGTAGGCATTGTTATAATCAACCGATTCCACATCTCCAAGACTTTAGTTGACCACGTAGTCAATGAATAAGTAGCCCTTTGCTACCACTTAGTGGCTCCACACCACCAAGACTTCAGTCGATCCCATAGTCAACGAATAAGCAACCCCTCGCTGCCACTCAAACGGCTCCACACTAGTAGGACTTTAGTCAACCTTGTACTTAATGAATAAACAACCCCTCACTGCCACTCAAGTAGCTCTACACTGTCAAGACTTTAGTTAATCCTGTAGTCAATGAATAAGTAACCCTTTGCTACCACTTAAGCAGTTTCATGCTGCTAAGTCCTTGGTTGACCCTGTAGTTGATAAAAAGAACGTTTCGCCTAATTTTTTGCCTAAATCCAATAGTTGACCTAGCAGTCGACTAAGAGGTATTAAAAATCAATGATGCAGTTATGCAAATAAATTACTATACAACGGACAATGTTAATCAAAGTCGACAAAATTGACAAAATCGACAAAATCAACAACAGTCCTGTTAAATTTTCTTCATTATAATGGTGATAACCAAATATTTTATCAGGTATTTTCCACATTATTACGATAGTTGAATTGGATATGACGAGATTCAATAGTTATCTTTAACGCAACAAGATAGAAATGAAGAGCAATCTTTATTCATCCTCGCCTGGTCACCCTCTGGCCATTTAGAGTCAAACTCCAACATAGCACACACAAGGGGTGAAATAGCTCAAGGTGGTTCGATGGCCCCGCGACATTACTTATGAAGTTGGTCGAGTAAGCACATACTGTGCCACGTTAACCTCTTCTTCCCTCAGCTGCACCACAAGGTCCTCAGCAAATACAAATTCCTCGGCCAACTATTCTAACCTTGCGTTAACCTTGACCTTCTTTTTCTAAGCTTCAGTTAGGGGCTTATCCGATGCAGTGATCGCAACTTTTTTCCTCAAGGCTTGCTCGACTCCACCCTCTTTAGGTTTGGGATAAGGCTTCAATTTCTCATTCAGTGCAGGACTTATCTTGCTCTTGTCTTCAGGTTAGAAAGCATATCCCAGGTGCTCAAGCTACTTCACAACCCTATGGAATGCTTCGCAAGCATCGTCGAAAGATGTGATCATGCTTACATCCTGAAAACCAGAGCTAAAGATAAATTGCTCAATCGCTTTGTATCACATTGTCAAAAGGTGGTGGTTGAAGGCCTCTTTCATCTCATTGGTCGCCTCTGCACAGCCTTGAGCCCGACCAAAAGTAAAGCTTACCTGCAAGTATAAGTGGGCCTTCTTTATTATGGAGTCCATTCGACTCCGCTCTTTGACCACCTTAACTAATTGTTGATCTTTGGAGTTAAGTAATTCTTAAAGATTGGCAACCTTTTTATTCAGTTGCTCGACCTAGAGTTGGGAAGACTCGAGCTATACCTTGATGGTTTCCATATCCCCTTCTCTCTGCAGCTCTCTCTATCTGTCAAGGCCAACTCAGATCGGCAAAAAATATTATAGCCCAGTTGTCCCACCTGGAACATAAGGATGTTACTCCACAATGCTATAACAAAAGATAAATTTGATGAGAAATTATTGACCTTGTGCTTGCCATATTACAGCGTTACGACAATGCTTGGAGAGCCCCAACCTGATTGAGGCTCATTAGTTTTCACTGGTTGGCTATGAAAAGCCTTGACGTCAGCCACTTCAAAGCATTACCGCCCATCATTCCTTACCAGATGGTGGATGTTGAGTTAGTTATTTTCAAGGTTTGATCAGTGGTGAATTGGGGGAAAGACAGCCGAGGGATTTGGAATAATGCTCTATCGCCATGTTTTTCAAACAGGTCATAACCTGTTGTAGCTTTCTGTTTCTCTTTATCCCTTGTAGCCCTTTTTGGTGCCGATCCTTCTTGCTCAACCATTTACCTTTTACGCCAACCCGTGAGGCTGCTAGGAACATGCTCCTCTAGATGAGCAGACTGGGTTTTTGGCGCCTATTCAATTTGCGATGGTGGAAGAGCTAACGTCGATCGTGTCGAACCCGCTTATTTTGTGAGAGCTTCTTCTCATCGAGCAGTAGCAGCTTTATGGCGCTCCTCATTTCTTAGCGCTCTAGCTTAGGCTTTAGTTCGACTTTGGGCCATTACTTCTCTTGATCTATAGGCACAAACAAAACAAGTAAACATCAAAGTTGAGCAGAAAGATAAGCAATCATAATTAAAACAGTTGACAAGAGTCTGTCTCTACTTAGTCGATCACCTGCAGGCAGATCGAATTGGGCTAACGATAAGCTAGCCAATACCAGACACCTTTCTTTAGTCAGAACTGCGGCCTCTATATGCCTAAATCTGACTAAATTCCTAATGAACATTTTAGGCCAACTAGGTGTCTGGTTCCTAGGTACCTCCATCGGCCCCCTCCACCAACCACTCAGAATGGCAAGAACTCCTAGCCCCCAAATATAGAAAAAGTATTTTTTCCACTCTTGGCCATAAGAAGAGGCAGGGGATACTAAAAATTTTCGACGGGGTTGAGTAGTCAAGTAATAGAAACCAAACTCTTCAGTATTACCCCACTTTCACGACATGGGTAAATGAAATAAATTTGAAACATTGGCAAAGGAGGCCAGTTGATTATAAAAGTGTATTAGCACGGCAAAGCTGTACAATGTGGCAAAATAATTAGAAAGCAACTGGATTATGCAAACTTCTAGGCCTATTAGGAGGTCGACTAATGCTTGTGCGAGGGAAAACCTAAGGCCATATCTTAACCCTTCCTCGAATATAGTTATACATCCCCAGGGAGGTCGATGCATTCTACCTTAATCTCTTGGCACTAACAGTTCATACTCCTCGAGGATATAGTACATTGCCCTAATTCGTATCAGGCCAATGGGGGTTATTTTGGAGGTTATTTCTGTATAATAGTCTGGAGTAAACAGCTAACCCTGGGTCGCAGGAACTTCACTCGAGCAAGCATTACCCTTAGAAACAACCCTCACATTGCTCAAGCTATTGGAACTGCTTGAACTTGAGTTATCACTTGATGAACTACCTAGCTCATGCTTATAAGATGTTTCAAATGTACTTTTGCCCCCAGTCTCCCCCTATAGGCTACACTATTGGACCTAGTGTCCTCACTATCAAAACTGGTAAACATTTTCTCACAAAAGAAAAAGGAAAAAAGAACAAATGGGCAAAGTGACTTACAGTGGATATCTTGTAAACTCTAAACACGCAAAAGTTGGAGAGCTTCAAATGCAGTGATTTGACTAGATATAGAATCAACAAAAGTGTAAATGAGGTCATGTATCCCCACTATTTATAGGTGTTTTTGCGCGGGAACCCAAGCGTCAGTTATAATTACACCCTGCCTCCGTACGCTTCATATTCTGTGAAGTAACTGGTACATTAAATACAGCAATACTACCATAAACCTTGGTTGAGAATTCAAAAATCTTGATCAATTTGGCAAAACCTTAATAGAATATGGATAACTGCTAAAATCGTCTAAATACTCCCTGCTCCTGCGCATTAACAAGCTTGATCAGGACCACGAGTAGGGGGACTTATAATATGAGATAGCTCAATAGGCCCATTTAGCCCAACAAGCCCAACATTAGTTCTGGGCTAAGCCATCTGATAATAATTATCTGATTAAGTATACTGTTATCGAGTGCACTCGATAGGAAGCTTAATACATTGTAGCATATTCTACTATCTCCATAATCGACCAGCAAGGTCTGTTTGATTTATATCAACCTCATGACTCACCTTGGCACTGACTCAGATCCACACCATATTTTTTACTATAACAAGCAGCATGCCTCCTCATTAATGATGCATGCTAGCCGATACAATCGTTGTCACTAACTCTACCACCAATCCTACCACCATCTTTGACAGGAAGGTGCCTACCAAAAGTACTATTTACCCTAAAAAATAAAAGATAGAGCCACCTGGAATAGTATCAAAATTTGGAATAACCATTAACCCCCTAGCAAGGACTAAAGCTTAATACATCTGATAGGGGTATTTTCGATAAATCACACACTAGGAGAAGGCTATAAATACCACATAGCCAACCATGCTCCAAGTAATGCCAAATACACTATAAGCTCACAATTTTCTATTCGATTATCATATTTTGATCAGAACTAATTTGAGTATTGGAGTACCTTAGCTGGGGACACCTCAACTAGTTTAAAGTTTGTTGCTATTGCAGATCTCAAATCTCGAGAAGGATATCAATTGGATTACTCGATCTCTCTAGTCAAATTTACCCTAAATAGTATCTTTTCACTAAAAACAATTTTCAACCTCATCAGTTGGGTTTGTAAGGTGAAATGAGTATTTTAAAATTATTTATATACGTGTATATATAGATTGTATGAGTGGTAGTATATGTATATATTTGTAATGATGAGACAATTAATTGAAATTTTGGGGAATATATTGGGAGTGTGAATAGTAGGGATTTTTTGGAAATAAATTTTGTATTTTGGAAATGAGGTTGGGAATGTGTATTGTTAGTTTGTTTAAATTTTGGAAGTTGAAAAATATACTGGGAGTTTGTAAATAAATGAGCCCTATAATTTTCTAATTATGTAGATGGATAGTGTTTCTCTACATAGGGTTTTGATGTATAATAGGTTGTATCCTAGTCGTGTTGGAATTAGGTGGAAGTTTATAGATGGGGTTGAGGAATTTATTAATCATGCACGTGATTTGCCCTAGTTTGTGAGAGATGGGAACATTAGGTGCCCTTGCAAATGATGTTAAATGAAATGTCGATTGTTAACACTCAATGAAGTTAGGATTTACTTATATAGTGTAAGGTTTCATGAAAATTACTGTTACTTGATAGACCATGGAGAGTTAGATCTTCACATGCAAACATATAATTATATATTTGATTATAGCGCATCAACTAATGGTCAATAGAATCAAAATTTGAGAGATGAACTGCATAGATATATAAAAATGGTATTTGATGCAGTTGAGATTAATTGCGGCGATGAGGGTGCACCATTTCAATTTGACAGGGGTGAAGAGCCCAATGAAGATGCTCAAAGGTTTTATAACATGTTATTAGAGTATAATCAACCATTGTGAGATGGGTGTGAAATTTACTTTGCTTTATCTATCACCTCTACGAGAATGCTAAACATTAAAAGTGACTGCAAGTTGTCTCATAATGCCATGGATGATGTGTTACAATTAATGTTTAAGGCCACACCATGAGAGAGTGTACCTACTAATTACTATGAGGTACAGAAGCTAGTTAATAGGTTCGGCTTGGTGACCAAAAAAATTGATTGTTGTGTGAACGAATGCAAGTTGTATTACAAAAAAAAAATGCAAATGACAATCAATGTAACTTTTGTTAAGCACCTAGGTACAAATCTTGGGATCAAAAAAAGGGTAAAAGAAAACTTCAAGATGTGCTAACAAAAAAAAATGTGCTATTGTGCTTTTGATTTCTAGGTTGCAGAGGTTATATGCGTTGATGTATTCAACACCTTAATGACATGGCACCATGAGAATCGTCAAGTAAATAGTATCATGTATCATCCTTCTAATGGGAATGCTTGGAAACAATTTGACCTGACAATCCAGACTTTGCAAATGACCTAAAAATATGAGGTTTTGTTTGTGTACTGATGGATCTACACTTTTCACTCAATTTGCATCATCATATTCATGTTGGCATGTCATAGTGACATCATTTAATTTGCCTCCTAAAATATATATGACATCGCCACATATGTTGACATACATTATTCATGAGCTAAGAAATCCAAAAGCTATGATAGAAGTCTACCTACAGCCTTTAATTGACAAGTTGAATGAGCTTTGGACATCAAGTGTTCTCACTTATAACGCCAACACGAAGAAAAATTTTATCATGAGAGTTGCTTTATTGTAGATAATAAATGATTTTCCAACTTGTGGTATGTTATCTGGGTGGATGACAATAGGTAGATTGGCTTACCAATACTGTATGGAATACTCAAAAGTATTCTTTCTGAAAAATGGCTGAAAAAACTATTAGTTTGACTGCATTAACAATTTTTAGAGCATGATCACCAATTTAGGAAAAATATTACTAGTTTATTAAAAAATCAAGTTGAGAAAGATTCTTCTACTCCTTTGCTAAATGGAAAGCAATTATGGGATTTGGTATGTGGTTTGCCTGAGGTTACTGAATGTAGTAATGCTCTTAGAATCTTGAGATATGGTGTGCGACAAAATTGGACCAAGCATAGTATATTTTGGGAACTACCTTATTGGAAAACTAATCTATTGAGACATAATTTGAATGTCATGCACATAGAGAAAAATGTGTTTGACAATATCTTCAACATTGTCATAGACATCAAGGGAAAAACTCAAGACAATGTTAAGGCTCACTTAGACTTGAATGTTCATTGTCAGATACGTGAGCTTAAGTTAATTCTAAAGGAAAACAAGCAGTAGGGCAAGCCTCAAGCAACTATGACTTAACACACGAGCAAAGGAAAACTATATGCGAATGGGTCAAGTCATTACAAATGCTAGATGGATATTCTTCTAATCTAGCTAGGCATATCAACATGTATAGACATAAGATCTCCAGACTGAAGAGTCATGATTGTCACATTTTTATGGAGCAATTACTATTAATTGCATTTGGAAAATTGTAGGACCATATATCGAAGCCTTTAGCCAAGCTTAGTCAGTTTTTCAAGGACTAATGTTCAACAACTTTAAGGCATGATGACTTGGATAGAAAAACATTCCTGTAATTCTATGCAAGTTAGAATGGATCTTTCCTCTGGCATTTTTTGATTGCATGGAGCATCTTTTGATCAATTTAGTAGAAGAGGCAAGCAATGGAAGACCAATACAATATCAGTGGATATACCAATTTGAGAGGTAAAATATATATTATTTTTATTTAGATGCTAAATCATTGAAATCATTAAATACTTTCAACCATAGAACTCTAAAGTATTATTTATATTACAATTAGGGAGCTTGACATACTCAATTTTAGGACAAGAGTAGGTTAGAATGATGATGGTGAAAATGATGATTTTTCAGCTACTTTGTTTGTTTTCAATTAGGTTGATTGTATCTTTAGTGCTTTCACGACTAGGTATGATTATATAGTTATTTTGTGGACTACTTTGAGGTTAGCGATGCAAATGGCAATGCCAGGATTGAAAATGAATTCTTCTATTTGTTTAAGTTCTATGTGAGTATGTTTATTTTACTAAATTATGCATGACCCAAATACTTTATAAATGGATTTAAATTCTATGTAAATGTATGGAGTCATGGGAAAAAATAATGAATAGTGGTGTATGGGTGAAGGGAATCAATGGGGTTGGTGGTCAAGATGACTATTATGGGATATTGAAGGAGGTGGCTGAGTTAGGATACTTGAGAAAACCCATAAAGAATGTGGTTTTGTTCTGTTGCGAGTGGTTCGATCCAACTTCTGTGAGAGGAACTCAGATAGTGCATCCAAAATATTATACTATTGAAGCTAAAGAAAAGGATATGTATAGAAAGTATGACACACTTATAATTACCCAACAAGTAAGGTTAGTTTACTATGTTCCATGTCTCGAAAGAATTAAGGATAAGATCAATCGGTTGGTTGTTATAAAAATAAAGGCTAGAAGTTGAGTTGAAATTGAAGATTCGTTAGAAGTAGCTTATCAGAATGATACTCCAACGCATGCTGATGAAGTGAATTTGGATGATTTGATAGAGGATTTAATAAATCCTAATCAATCTTTAGAAAATATTGATAAATCTAATGCACAACATGTAGACAATATTGTTAGTGATAACGAGGAAGAACATACAGGGTCTAATGAAGAAGATGATAATGAAGATGAATTTGATGATGATGCTGAGACTAATGATGACTCCGAATATTCCAAAAAATTGAATGATGTTAGTGGTATGTCATATTTGTTTGAAGTTGTTTGTTTTATCCATTTTAGTTTTTAATTATTCTTATGTATTTTACATATGTAGTTCATCAATTTGTCATATTGATATTATTGTCCGTATATATTAAAATATTTGATATATGTTTGTTTTTGATTTACAGATGGTACACTAGTTACATATGTATATTCCTCCCCACCACCAACACGCCACTCAAATATTCACCCCCTCCCAGCCACACCGTCCAACATATAGGGTGTATCTTGTCATATTTTCTTTGTAATGAATATTTATATTTATAAGATTATAATTTTTGAAATGTATAATAATTTTTATTAATTTGTATATTTATAGTTTTGTAGTATACAGAATGTTTCAACAATTCACAAGTGTGAAAAATAAAATTCAGAAGATTAAATTAAAAAAAATTCATACAAACGTTTGCTAGAAAATTTAATTTATTTACTAATATAAAAAAGATTTTTGACGGATTATGATGATATTCCATCGAAAAGAATAAAAGTTTATATTAATTAAAAAAATCCATTGGAAAGTACACAAAAATCAGTCGAAAATCTAATGAAAATCAAATTATCTAAAATGATTAAAAAAATCCATCAAAAAAGCGTAAAAAATACATCAAAAATTTTCTAATGGAAGTGCCACCATTGAAAAGTAACAAAAACATATTTGCAATGAAGGTTTCTTCAACCAAAAAAATTCAACAAAATTTTGTTCTATCAAATTGCTCGAAGTCCATTGGAAAAAGTTAGTTTTTTTGCAGTATAAGCAACATCAAAGAGAGAGTCAAACAACTGAACCTCATCAAAGCACTATCGAAGGCCTAATCAACCTTTAACAAATGTGTCAAAGAATGCAAAACACTCCAAAATGAGGGGCCCCAACCTTCATCTCTAAAAAATAAAAAAATTATCCTTTCAAGGTCCTCAAGAAGATTGTAGTCCACTCAAAACCCTACAACTCAGTCTAGAGAAAAAGTAAAAGAAGGTCTCATTTGGGAATTTTTCTCTCTATGAAAAAAGCATGAAAGTTGTCTAAAGTAATGAGAAGACCCAACTCCCTAAGTTGATGCTAGAACCCCATAAAATATGCAAATGAGTTCAGAGAGAGCTAACTCAAATGCATCCTTTAAGTTCCCAACTATCTCTACAATAATAGATTAAGGGCAAGCATGAATCCACTACTAAAATGTGCACTGAAATAGTAAAGTGCCTAGGAAAAGGTGACAGTATGACCGTCTGAAGTAAAAAAAACTAAGTTGAACTCATCAGTTAGACACACTTTTCTATAGTGCACAAACAAGACAAACTACTAACAAGGATTGACTAATATGCTCATGATGTACAACTCCATGACCTAAAACTAGAATATAAGATGCACTAAAAAGGAGATTCACAAACCTAAAAGATGTAGTGACAACATGAAGAAAATGATGCCCACATATAAGAATCAACTTAATACCTCTGCAATTGCCTAAGGTAGCATATGTTTGTTGACCAAAAGAGCACCAGCCCATAGGATAGATGCCCACCATATAGGCCCCTACCTTGGAGGCAACCACCCAGCGATCGATCACGCATCCTTTAGGGGTGTGGCATCATGGCTACCCTTACTCCAAGAAAGTGACCATCCTTTTGTTGCTAGCTGCCACCTACTTGGATGTCGCCTTCGGACTCTAACTCTGACTCGATCCCATGACCCTATATGTTGCTCTGATGTTTAAAAATCACTCTTTCTCAAGTTGAGTCTCCCCAAAAGAAGCTCTCTCAAAGTTGTTAGTAAAATTGAGTAATGGGGAAGATTAAAAGCAAACATCAAAGCATTCCTTTTGAACTTATCTTGGCAATAAGAGAACTTTTCAAGCATTATAAATTGTCAAATCACAAAGTCCTGTGGAGGAAGCAAATCACTAGTAAGGCGCTACCTCCTAAAGGTAATGAATAAAAGGACTTACAAGCTTATCAATTATTTAATTGATTGATTGTTAAAATTAAATGAAATGTAAGCTGAAAAAAATAATAATGAAATTAATTACTATGGGAAGGTAAACTAGAATTAACCATTAAAGCTTTACTTTCAATTTGGAAAGGTAAATTTTTAATTCAGAGTTGGGGGCTTGATATGATAAATTAAGATGCCAAGGGCAAAAAAGTAAAATTAAATAAGATGCCAAATTAAATAAATAAAAAAAGGGCGAATAACCCACCAATTTGAGCCCACTCAAGATAAGCTCCCTAACCCAAATAAGCTGAAGCTCATCAAGAATTTAATAAGTGAAAAAACTAACTTCCATCTAACTTTATGATTTTATGCAAGTGCTTCCAAAAGCATAAGCTCAACACTTACTAATTTTTTGAAAAAGACCCAATTCCATATCTATACAATAGCAATAATGCATGTTTACTCCATCAAGAATTATTTTGATTCACCTTAATTAAAGTAGCAATGTAGTTTAACTGTGGATGATCATTTTACTTGTAAAGTCATGGATATATTAGTGAAATTAAAATATTTATTGGAGTAGTTTGCACTTTGATTGGTATGGCCTACATCCTAAAGATACAAAAGAATTTAATTTTCTTAGGCTAGTTGAATTCTAAGGGATGTGAATATTCAGCTGGAGGTGGAGTCCTAAAAGTCAGACATGACAGAAGAATTCTAGGCAAATTAAAGAAATATGATAATTTCTTCCATCTAGTAACCTCAAGGAATGGTCAGAAGTGAAGTGTGCCAAAGGGCTTCTAAGGTGCAGATGGTTGTAAGAGAAATCTTGCTATGTGAGATGATATATGGATTGATGTCACCCTAGTCTCTTTGTAATCAACTAGTGGTGTTGACTGGATTGCACGTGTGCATTGGCCGAGATGGATTAGTTGATCTTAAGAACTTACAAATTTAGCATGTGTAGTGGTACGCTTGAAGGTCGGTGGGATTTGGTATTTTAAATTACAGTAGATTCATGAACAATTATTGAGAGGAAGGACCTCATTAAGGTCAAGATTGTTGAGGTTTTACTCAGTTATTCTGAGACAAACTTGAATTGAGCTTATAGTCTCCCCAGATTTGATCTTATCTACTTTTATATTGTATAATTATGATTTCGTTTTCGATTAGCTTTCCTAATTCTTGGTAGAGTAGTTATGTAATTAACTTGTACAAATATAGGGCACTTATTAATTTCTTATAGAATACTCATGGAACTCGTAATACTCTATGATAGTTATTTTGAGTTATGAGTAGGCAATATAAATGAATGGAGTGAGTATTTGTTTGCACAATGGATTTTTTATCTTATAGTAGTGAAAAATTTTCTCATAATGGAAGAAGCAAAACTTCAAAAGACGTAGTTGGATTTTGTTAAATCACATAAATCTTTGTGTGTTTTTATTTTTTTATCTATCCGGTATTTTTTTCATTAAATTAGTTGGTATGATTGAGGATTCCTAACAAATTAAATCTCATTTCTAAATTACTTTCATTGTGTTTCTAGTTATAATTAATAATTATAAATTAAATTATATTTCCAAATATAAAAATAATATTAAATAAATTAACATCAACATATAGATGGGAGTTGAGTCCAAAATATTTCATCAACCATTTCTATAATTAATAGAATTAGTAATTAGTCAATAATGTTTATCCAAAGTCAAAATGAGCCTTAAAAGTCAAGACATTTTCGTCACTGTGAGAATATAAGCCGAGTAGTTTAGGCAATCTTTGGATATGTGGCTTGTTCTGGGAGAGTATTCCCAAACATTTCAATTAATTTTTTTTATTTTTTATTATAGTAAAATACTATAAAAACTTTTAGCCCTTCTCATTATTTATCAAATTCCACTTTAATTTTACATTCTCCCATACCCCCACCCACCCCTTGCCCCCCACCCCCCCGGACACACTTCTTGCCACACACACCACATACCATCATCACTTTAATAATAATAAAATTAATAATACTATTAATTATTATTATTATTATTATTATTACTATTATTATAGTATTAATTATATTTATAACGTAAGTAGCATTAATAAAAAATAAAATGATATTAATACTAATACTAATAATAATAATAATAATAATAATAATAATAATAGCAGTAGTAGTAGTAGTAGTTAGGGTAAGCATACTACTACTGATAATTATAATTATAATAATAATATTATTATTATTATTATTATTATTATTATGATCATCATCATCATCACTATCATCATACAATTAGTAGTACTAGTTGTAGTAGTAGTAATAATAATTATTTTAATTTTTAATATTAATATTAGTAATAATAATTACAACTAAATAAATTTTTAACTAACAAACAAAATCCATAAAATATTATAATACAACCCACTTAATCATTATAAACTTACAACATAATCATATCTTTTCAATATATATACATATATATTCACAAATTTTTAACTAATATCTTTACAATTAAAAATATTTTTTAATATCAATCTTCACCCCCAAACACCAACACAAAAGTAATGATGTGACATTTACAATAAAAAATGCTCCCTAAAAAACATATTAAAACTCTCAGACCTTATTTTTTATTATTTTTAAAAATAATAACCAAACATCAATTGCATTCCCCAATCTTCATTTCATATTCTTCCATAATTTCTTCAATTTTTATTCTCCCAAAACACACAATAAATATAGAGTAAAATCAAACAAAAAACATATCCAAAGATTACCTCAAGATTTCAAATCACGCGCTAGTACTTTAACAGTCACGTTTTTAATGTGGTCCTACGACGATGGTCAATTTCGCCACACAAATTAATAATTTTTCTACAATTGTGATGTATTGTGGATATCATCACACAATGTAACCGTCCACCCATGAATAATCGTAGGGCCGAGTGCCTACGTACGATTATTTTTGAAAATCACAGATGACACTAATTGTGTCTTGTAAATAATATTATAATAAAAAATAGTTGAAGCACCAGATTTTGATTTTGTAGCCCCCACCATAAAGATAATTGGTACCATACCCGCTACAAAAAACATTTAGCGCTGGCCTCTCAGAATTTATGAACAATATTTCTTGTGCTGCGTCAGGGCTGTTTGGTCGCTGCAAAACCATATCTTTATTCGGTATAAATAGAAGATTTCAATTCCTTTTGCCGTGTCCATCATCAGATCATCAAATGAATGACCATACAGTGAAAGGTGTTATTAGGGAATAAAAACTACTGTTGTGGTGTAAAATTGAAGCAATGTAAATGCAAATGTTGAGTGGTCAATTGGCCCAGTAGCATGCCATGCCCCCACACTTATATATGTGAAGTTTGGTATTCAAATAAACTCTTGGTGATAAGAATTGCATTTAAGTTATCATCATTGATAATCTTGGACACATCTATAGTGACAATGAACGTTTTTCACAATTTAAAATAATTTTATGATCGCTCCGTTGTTATTTTATATATATATATATATATATATATCACTAATTATCAATGTGACAATTTAAAAACAGTAATTCTTGTCACCATTAAGATATATTGTGACTAAATAATAATTATCTCACTTTAAAGTATTACTACTCATTATTCAATAAAAGTCATTGTCATTTAATATACGTTATCACTGATAAAATTTTAAAATATTAATTTTTTACTAATATTATATTTATATGTAATGTTAGTAATTTGGAAACTATCATGATCCACTTCATCAGTTGATCTAATATACATATGATATAACTACACAACAATTGATTCCAAATAAACAAAATACAAATATCATAAGAGGTCTTTCGTGATGTAGAGAAGTATTAGTTGAGTAGCATTGACGACGCTTTGTATTTGGAAGAAATCATGCGATTTGTAGGTTAGGTGTATAGTTACAAATTTAAATTCCAATTTTGTCAAATTTACGACATAGCTAATATGAAATGGCTTCCTAAAGAAGATGCGCCCACACATATAATAATTATGAAGTTATGTCCACTCTTTTTGCTGAGTTTTGAATCTTTCGCATAGTTTCGTTTCGGCTTTATGCATTAAGCAATCTGATGAAGAAATTCCATTCTTCCGGCAAAATCAATTGATGTGAGAAGAATCTTATTCAGCCATATCTTAAACAATTGAACTAATGTATTCCTTATCAACTTTGGAAATTGGCTGAAAAATGATTCCTGGTGTATATTTATATCCATACCAATTCTTTTTGTCTCCCATTGCTCATCCACTTTAGTTATAAAGAAAGCATACTTGAAGGTTAACACACACAACTACCTTTAACAAGAAATTGTGAAGAAGCTCAAGGTTGTTAAAGTAATCGTGATGTTATTGATCAAATCTTTACATATAATATTTGCCTCTCGCAGAGGAAGAGGGCAAAAGAAAAGGAGAAAAAAAAAAAAAAAAAAAGTTGCCTCTTGGAAATTAATTCTTTTGGGACCATTTGATAAATTATAAAATCCAACTCCATCAAGTATTTGATTTTAGTGATAAAGGGTCCGATCCACACAATCAATGAAACAATTGATAAATACTCCCTCATAATTCAACCAAGATTGTATAATCTTTTATAATGATTGGGGAAAAAAAAAGTTAGTCATTTGAATAATATTTTAATACAATTATATATGTGATGGATTCCTAAAAATATTATTAAGAACTTCAAATTCACAACAAAATTTATCAACTCAAAAGAAGTGTCAGACAACATTCGAATGCGGGACGGCGTAAGCCGAATCTGCAACGGAGAGTTAGTTTAAAAGAAGCCCTTTGTGCTTCGGCCCAATGCAACTCAAAACCGAACTGGAGGTTTATTATTTGTCTCGGAATCCGGCTTTAGTGTATCCTAAAATCCATTCTTAAATTTGTTTATGAACTGATTTTCATCTGTCTAAAATTTTTGTTTAATTGTGATTCTAAGCTCGTACATGAACAATTTCAAATATATCTAGAATCTGTTTCTAATGGTCATATTTAATTGTAATTTTCATACAAATTGACGAACAATTTTTTTTTTTAAACAAAAGAAGTAATTGATAATTTAAATTATGTCCAGAAAAACAAATTAATTTTTCATATCTAATAATTTTTTTGTATTTCAGAGATATAATCATTTTGTTTTTGGTTAAAGCATATGTTTTTGAATTGTATGTGTATTTTAATTAAATAATTATCTCATCAAAAACTTGTAATCTTATATATATACGTAATTTAGATGATTAATTTTCAATATTTTCACAAGTAAAACAACAACTTAACAATTATTATTATCTTTTACATATTATAATTTATATAAAAAACTTTACAACTTACCCATTTCTTATAAAGAGGATAATACGCCTATTTTGTAGGATATTAAAAATTATTATTTTCTTAGTGAAAGAGTTTAAAATTTAATAAATGAATAATTTTATTTTGGTTGATATACTATGTTCTAAAAACCTAAACTTACTAAAAAAAATTCTAATTTAATTAATTTTAGACAATATCTTTTAAATATGCAAAATATTTTTAGATAAAATCATATATCCATAATATAACTTATATTTTAATTTGAATTTAAAATATATTACAAATATGAGGAATTACTTATATAATCTCTCAATTTCATTTTTGTATTATAAAAATGTTCAACTAAGAAGTATTAGCTTTCAACAGCTACCAATAATAGAAAATACATTCTCAAGCACATGAAGCAAATTTCTTCTAGTATACATAAATATATTGGGGTAGTTGAGTTTTACAAAACCATTTATTTGCACAATTTTCAATATTTATGTCGCACATATTTATTTTCACATTTTTGTTTAATAAGAATTTACGAAAAAAATATTATATATATACACAAAATATTTGGTAGGAATAATGTTAGGTCAATAAAAATTTATTGAAATTAAAAATCATATTAAATTATTTATACATTTTGTATTTAACAAAATATTGATATATAACTAGGATAACATGCTATTATCTTATAATAATTTACATAATATGTAAGATATGTTATTTGATAATCTTAAAAATAATAAAATAAATTCATAAACAATGGTAAATAAATTTTACTGCATTGACAAAAAAATAACATTTTGAATCCTTCAATGTTATAAAATTGTTATTATGATCTCTGCATCTTTAACGAGATCATACTAGTGATTTTTTATATTTTTTTAAAATTATTTTGCTTATATATATATATATATATATCATATTATAACATATATTTTCATATAAATTATTTAACAATGTACTAAATAAAAATATTTTGCTCCATCATCTTATACATTGTTGTATTTCTTTTTTAAATATTAACAATCCCAAGAACCTGCGTACAATCTATAAATTAAAGGTTAGCGACTCTTGATATTTTAATCAAGTTATATAAATTATCTCAAAATTTAACATTCAAATGAAATATACATTATATGTAATTAAATAATATATTTTTTTTAAAAATATAAAAATATATGAATAGTTAACTACAGGGCACAAGGTGAGGGATTTTGTTTATATGAATAATTTTGATTACATTAAGTAAGTAACTAGATAAGACTTTAATAAGGCACCCAACAAACCTTAATTCAATTGATTGATTATCACAACCACCCCCAGAGATGCTTGCCTTGTGAGCATCCAAAGTAAAAGATTAAAAGTTACTTGAAAACTTAGACTGGCCATAAAGGCAACCTCATAAGCTTTGAAAAACAACTAAGACTTCAAAAAACATAAAACTCCACAAGTGATCCTGAAGGATCTTCGAGATAAAAAGCTCCATGAAAAAAATTTAAGTCCTATAGGGATGCGAAGTGAGACATGCTTCAACCTCACTGCAATACGTAAGTCCACGCACTTATTCCCAACCCACTCTTTGTCACCATAAGATTTAAAGTCCTTTCCTTGCATGAACCGAAGACAATATGACTTTAGGTCTTCCAAAGAAAATTGACCCCTTATTAACATTGAGAAATAAATTCTGAGGCCTAAGGCTCCACAAGACTTCTCGAGTTACATGATAAATAAAATATTCTTTGTAAAAAGCAAAATTGTTGTTAAAACCACAATTCCTACTGATGATTCAAAGAAATCTTTCAAGTATAAAGCCTTTGGGCTAAAACTTTTTAAGTCTTTTGCAGAGTGCGAACTTTTGACGAAATCCCATAACTTTGAAAAAGGTCAAATGGCCATGCATCCAAGCAAATACAAGTGCCAACAAAGATACCAAAGAGGACATCGAGCGCCCAATAGGTACATGTCGGTGCCCTACTAGGATGTCTACTAAACTTCACCTGAACAAAAAATTGAATAAATGTGAGAGTTGGAATAGTGCCACACATGCCAATTAGATTAGGGTGTAAAGCTATTCCTTATGTGATACAATTTTGATTGAATAATATTCTTATTAAATGACCGTCTTCATCTTATGCTTTCTACTCTTCACTTGCATTTAGTTGAAGCCCCTAAATCATACTAGACTATAGAACTTAGTCACACATATGATGGCGATCATGAAACAAGTATCTATGGTCATGATTTTGAAGTATTCCAAATCATAGAATCTTAAGAGATAAGGTATCTAAGATTTGGATAGATCTAAACTAACGATGCATAATTTCAAGTGGTTGGATATTACTCTGTTTCATGGAAAATCTATGTGAGACATGGATGTATGTTAGTGGATGCTTGTTAGTAAACAAGTTCACTAAAGACTCGCCTAAATAATCCACTAGATAGCCGTAGTGGCACATAAGTAGTGGCAAGCTCTCAAGCTTACAATAGTACATATAATTGGTCCTTGGACTTGAGGATTCATAGTAATTTTATGTTTAGGTTCTTATACTTTGACTTTTTCCCGATCACATAGCAGGTCATACAAGGTTGAGATTGGGCATGGGCTACTTAAGCGTGGAGGTTTGTGAGATCCAAAATGGGATCCATCTCCTCTTTATTGTGAAGAATAAATGCATCTTCTATGTATTCTATAATGATCGATTCCAAAAAATTCTTGCGCAAGGCAGTATAACAATTTGGAAAAAGTTTTTTCTAAGGTAGAGATCATAAAGGTGAATTAAATATTGGGTGTAGATACATAGTTATTAAGGCTATAAAGAGTCAACAGATAACTTGCCTTTAGCTTCTTTTGGGAGATAGGAGAGAGAAGGACCGTATGTGCATGGTAAGTGTAACCTATAATGCTTCATCAATACATAATTCATTCATCAAATTAGTTGGGCTCTATGGGCTTATTACTATACATCAACTATGAAGATTGGGATTAATTGAAAGAACTATTAGTTTAAAGGAGTTTAAGCTAATGTGAATATTTCAATATTCAAAATATCACCAAGAGTTGTGAGCTCATGTCCATTGAATAGATGAACCTAATGGGTCACACATAAAAGTCTAAGGAAGCTCTTATATGATAGGAGGAATTTTCTAAGGAATTAGAAGAATTTATCCTAGGCGTTTTGGCGAGAAAACGATTGATTAATTTTATTAGTCATATTGGCTCGATTAATTTAAGTATTAAATTAATCAAAATGATTAAGGAGCTAAATTAGGCCAATTAACTTAAGGAGTTAATTTAATTGGTGTCATATGACAATCAATTAAACGAGTTAACTTAAGGAGTTAAGTTAACTATAATTAAATTAAAGAGTTAAGTTAATTAACTTAAGGGTTAAGTTAAATTAATTAAATAAAAGAGTTAATTTAATTAAATTAAGAATTTTAATTTTGGAGGAAAATCAAATGGAAGGGTACATTTGAATTTAAGTTAATTAGCATTTCATTTTATGAAATGAAATGCGAATGTTAATTAAATGCAAATGCACATGAAATGCAAATACATGTGCAAGTTGGCAAGTTGGCCAATTAGCATGGAGGGTGTGATGGAAGCATCCAAGAGCTTCCATCCTCTCTATAAAAAGGCCATGTGGCTAGCCACTTGGGGTGGTTGGCATTCCTTATATTTTTCCCTCCAAAAGTGTGATATAATTCATGTGTTGAAAAATCACACAAAATTTTCTCTTCCCTCTTTCCACCAAAATTGCCACTCCTAACCTTCTTTCTTTCTTGTTCTTGCACAAATAAGGTTGAATTAGGACTTGCTTAAGGTGTGTGGCTTGATCATTAGAGGTCTAATACTTGGGTGACTTAGAATTCCTTAGTAGATCATCCATTACACTAGTTTTTGGGAGCACCGTTGGGGAGTTTTTGATTTTAGTGAAATTTGACCAGCAACTCACTATATTGGTGGTGCTAAGATTTTCCATTTTTCAGATTTTTACAGCATTGGAATGGGAGCTTCTTGATCCAACCATTGCAACTTGTAGATCTTCTAATAGAAAAGTCTTTGGAATGATCTCTTTAAATCCTTGTTTCTAATTACAAAGGTGAATATTTTGCCTTCAAGTCCTTATTTAGAGCATGACTATGATCCTAGGGATGAGATGATTGGCTTAATTATTGCCTTTTTTGGTTTTAATATTTGAATCTCAATCTATCTCTATCTTTCACAGACTAAAGGTCAGAAGAGAGACGTGATTATGGCCGTGGAATACTCTAGTAAGTGGGTAGTGGTAGAAGCTTTCATCAAAGTCACCAAGAAAGAGGTCATGATTTTCTATTGAAGAATATTATATGTGGATTCGGGATCTTGAGAGTCTTAATCTCAGATAATGGAACTCAGTTTAATAGGAAAAAAATAACAAGCTGGTGCAAAGAGTTCAATATTAAACAACAATTTGCGTCTGTCGGGAACCCAAAGGTGAATAGCCAAACAAAGGTAACTAACTGTGACCTCTTAAACAATCTCAAAGATCACTTGGATAAAGCAAATATAGGCTAGGCTAATGAGCTCCAAGGGGTCTTGTGGATGCATCACTACTCCTCCCAAGACAGCAACTAAAGAGACCATGTGTTGCTTAGTGTATGAGGCAGAAGCTGTGATCCCAGCTGAAATAGGTGAGCCTACCCGAAAGGTTTTGGAATATGAATCGAAAGGTAACTACAACGCATAAGAGTTTGAGGTATAGATGATTGAGGAAAAAAAAGATAGGGCCTATGTCAAGATTCAAGAATACAAAAACAGCATGGCAAGGCACTACAACAAGAAAGTTCGATAGAAAAGCTTCTAGAAGAGAGACTAGGTCCTGAAAAAGGTTGAGGTATGGAAACATATTGGGAGGCTGGACTTGAATTAGGAAGGACCATATAAAGTGATCAAGGTAACCGAATAGGGGTCGTATAGGCTGGAGGACACTAAGGGAAAGGAATTGCTAATATCATAGAACATGTAGAATCTGAATAAATTCTATGTTTGAGATTGGAGTGAACTTTGTAAAGGCTAGATTGTGGCCAATACTCTTTGTGATGTGTATCTAATCATGTGAATTCTATTTTTTATGCAATTCAGGAACTTATTATCTGTTTGATCTTGTTTGTGTTTGTTTCCAATGTAACGATCTAACAGACTACTAAAATTGCAAGGGGAAAAAGAACCCAAGTCAATGGGATTGAGATCTTATACATGATTTGAGCAAGATCTTTAACTCTAAATGATCCCTAGTTGTGGGATCGAGATCTTATACATGATCTGAGCAAGATCTTTAACTCTAGGTGATCCCTAGTCATGGGGTCAAGATCTTATACAAGATTTAAGCAAGATTTTTAACTTTAAGCAATCCCTAGTCGTGGGATGAAGATCTTATACATGATTTGAGCAAGATCTTTAACTCTAGGCAATCCCTAGTTGCGTGGTCGAGATCTTATATAAGATCTTAGCAAGATCTTTAACTCTAAGTAATCCCCAATTACGTGATCAAGATCTTATATATGATTTGAGCAAGATCTTGAACTCTAAGAAATCCCTAATCGTGGGATTGGGATCTTATGCAAGAGCTGAATAAGACACTTTAACTTGCAAAGACTTAAAGCGATGCAAAATTTGAGCAAAGTTCTTAACTTGACTCTAAGTAGTATTTAGTCTACCGAGTGATGTGAATGTGTCAAAAGGCTAGAAGAAACCAAATGAATTGTGGAAAACCCATATACTTTATAGATTCGCAAAAAAATTATGAATGTAAGTACTTTATACAAACCTAGATACTTTTGAAATTTCCATATTCCATTAAGTCAAAGTGGTTACATTGGTCGGTTCAAGCTTGCAATACAATGGTAATGGGTCAAAAAGATCTCGAACCTAAGTATAAAAAAAGAAAAAAAAGTAATTTTCACTATAATCAAAAGGATCTCAAATCTCACTAGGCTGAGCCCTCACCTTCTCTTTGGGGTCCTCGGTTGCTATTGGGGCCGTGGTAGGAATCTCACGCTCTTTAGTAGCTGCTTGGGGGACCTTGACCTCTTGAGCTAAGAATGAAAACTCATCCTCATGTTCTTCTTCCTCTAGTAGGCCTAGCCTTTCAAATTAGCGTCCTCAGTAGGGTCCAATTACTTAAAGTCAAACCCCTTGACAATCACGCCTAATTTCTTTAGTTAGGCTTGGCACTTCATAGAGCTCATATAGGCATATTCAGTTGCCTTTTCCTTGACCATGGACTCAACTGTGCCAGACTTCATGAGGTCTCAGGCTCCATCCATCCTTGTGCTATGGATTAGCTCTTTGAACTCAGAAGAGCCCCCAAACACTTAGTGACCTTTCAAGCACCCCTCATCATATGATGCTTTCTTCTCTGAGATGAGAGACTTCTTCATTTTTGATAACTTTTGCTCCATGTCCTTAATCTTTCAATCCTGATCTGCTAGTTTCTCCTTATGTGAGGCAAGCTTGTTGTTAATAAACTTTTTGATCAATTTTAGATTGGCCTCGAGCTGGCCCTTAGTCTTCTTTAGCTCCATGACCTCCATATTGCGAGTAATGAAGTGGGTTCTCCAATAGGCACACTATAAAGAAAGTTGGTGCATATACATGATCCCTTGCAAAATATAAGCAATGAGCAGCAATAGAAACAAGCTCACAAGAAAGTGAAAATTATTGAACATAATCCTATTCACTTGAGGTCGAGTTCGTATCAACTTACCTACATCAAGGCGTGAGCACCATTTTTCTTTAACTTAGCAAAATTCATTAGGGCTAATAATGCCTAATCGTGGGTCATCAAGCACCCCCTGTACAGCTTGAAAGAGATTTCCCTAGATTAGGATTGAAACACAAAGCTTTGATCTGCAATTTTCTAGTTCAGGATCTGAGAAAGATGCGAAGGATCATTAGAAAAGATTGAGTCTGTAATCTTGTGGCTCTTACATGCTTTGACCAAGATGGCCTTGCGCCACACATGGACATTGAGGTCATTGAGAGAAGCTAGTGTGAGATCAGATTCAATTCAGGCTTTCTTCTTCGAGTAGCTCCCGCTCGAGCCCTTATCCTTGGATACTTTGTTTAGGGCCCTACTAGAATGGCTAGGAAATGAGGACTTGTGGCTCTTACTCTTAGAGTTATGCTTGCATTTCTTACCCTTATTGCATAGACCTTCTTCGGCCACAGGATCCAATTCATGAATTGGAGATAAACACTTAACCTCAGGTACTTGGGCTAAGGCGAAAGGTTGTGGTTGTTCTTCCTCAGCTTGGGCAAGTGCATTAAACGATCGAGTTGAGGTGAAGATGTTAGAAGGAAGTAAGAAAGTTGGCATAAGCCTGGAGGATTGTGCCTTAGCCACAAGGCCTTATTTTAGGCTTTCATCTTGTCAATGATCCTGAGATTTTTGCTCAACATGACTAAAACAAAGCCAATGAAAAGAAGTTAGACCTCAAGCTCAAAGAGATAAAGTAAAAAATATAAGAGAAATTAATGGCAGTAAAAACAATCGCTAAGAGTTTTGCAAACTCAAATATTAGTTGGTAAGAGACCAGTGATCTTGCGGACCTCCTCTTTCAGGAGCTCACCAACCTTATATAGATGGTCGGTTAGGGAATCAACGAAGTTCTCCCCCCAAGTGACTTTGCCTTGCATGGAAATCTTAAGCTTATTATGCCTCTAGTCGAACTTAAACTGCCATGGGTGATTGGCAGGAGCTCGAATGAAGAGAAACCACTCCTTCCAAGGACGTAGAGAACTAGGAACCTTATTTAAAAATTTACACATGGGCATTGTGATGAGGTAATAAAACCTGCGCTCCCCAGTTCTGGTCAAAGTCGTTATTAGATAGAGGGACAAAAAATGTGCAAAAGAGGGTTCGACCTTGAAGTGGGACATTATAATAAAGAAGCAAAGAATGTGTCTTATGCTGTTGGGAATTAGCTGAGAGGCCAAATATCTAGGCCCAATAGGATATTCTCTACGAGATCGGGAATAGGGAACCTTAAATACTCTTCCAGCATGCCCATGGAAAAGGTGGCGCAACAAGCCAGGGGAAATGCATCTGATCCGACTTATTCAAAAAAATAATTTCGTATTCAGAGGGGATGAAAAACCTAGACCTACCTCAAATACTACAAGGGATCCAAGCTTGGGGATTAAAACTACCATGGGGATGTGGCAATGATGTATTCTAGGGTTTTTGGGTCCTGTGGTGGCTCCTTTCCTAATGCGAAGGACAAACCAACCATGGGCAAACCTACTTTAGGATCGGGATCTCAAGAATTGATTGGAGTCAAGGTTGAGGTTAAACCCATGAGAGGAACTAGTTGAAGGGAAGGTCACATCCTCTGAACTTGAGAGAGGGAGATACTTTCACTCAACCCCAACTGACTAAGGTTGTGAGTTTTTTTAAGGAGGAACGCAATTTTAAGCTCATTATTATAGGGGGGAGAAACCTAGAACATTGGGATCATGATGGAGGATGAGGGCTCAAGTTCAAGATCTGAGAGGGCAAGCTTAGGTAAAGAGAATGGAAGAAATGAAATAAAGTATTGAGGCGGCACCAGGGTATTTATAAACAACTTAGGGTGACAATTTATCTCCAGATGAGGCATCAACAACCACGATTAAAAGCGCCCCATCAAACGACTAAAGATGTTCAAAGCCTATTTCCCACAATGTGTAGGTTCATTCCCCTAAGATGAGAATAGAACCAACATACTTGGAAAGTGGTGGAGTTAATGATGGAAATAATTGATGAAGACAAGAGAAAAGACCGTTCTGCATATGAACTTTAGCCAAAATGCCCAAACATGATAGGATTTGCACCTTTTTATCTTGGTCGAGCCATGACCAGATGGAACATGACCTATCTCGGGCTATGACCCAGATCACAAGTGGTTGATCAATGAAGGATCCAATGTGCAGTAATGTGCCACCTCGATCCGTACAAGCAAGGACAATACGCCAATTATAAAAGAAAGGAATCACACAGTATCATGTCATGTCATTTTCTATTTACTCTCACTTGAGTTCTTGTCCTTATCCTTGAACTCATTTGATCACCTCACTAATACATTAACTTAGGCATAAGAGAGCCTTAATTGACGTCGATCTCAACTAGCTTAACGTGTGTGCTTTTAGTCAGGTTGGAGACCCAAAAACACTTGTGCGGATCTAGGTCGAGGTTGAGATCAAAAACAAGTCAACCTTGAAAATTCAAGTTGAGGTCAAGACCTAAGATCCCCAGTCGCATCAACATCAAAAAGTAAACCATTAAACATTGCTCACAAGATCAATCACTTGGATATATAGTCATCTTCCAACCATTTGACTTGTTCAGAAAGTATGAACCATCTTTTCTGCTATTTTGAGGATATGGTGTTTGAAGCACGTAAGCTACACTTTGCATGGTGAATAGAGTGTGATTTTTTTATAGCCACCAATTAAAATTTGACCAATCGAACCACTCCAATCGTATGATTTCTTATATGAGAATTTTTATCATTATAGAAGTAGCCATGATAGAAAGAATTGTTGTTCTTAACTAGCTAGAGAATAGTAAAAATTTTGAAATTTATTCAAACTATATGCATCACTCAAACTACATTTTTTAGGAATAATAATTCACACTATGCATTTGCATTTTTGAAAATTAATTGTTCCCAAGATACGCTCATTTGCGGTCCATTCAAAGACTGCAGTGCAGTAATAGATGTACCAATCAACTTTCTTGGAATTGAGAAAATAAAACTGAAAAAAATTTATAGAGAAAGGAGAAGAGACATTTTGTCGTGCTTTCTTAATATATATATATATATATATATATATTTGCGCGCGTGCGCGTGCGGGTCGTGGAATGTAAACGTTTATAGAAAAAATTTGTCTTTTTCTCAAGAGTATTATTGTTTCAAAAGAGTCTAATTTTTATATTATTAACAAACTCATGGGACGCGTGAGCATATGAAATGTTGGCAACGGTTGACAATAAAAAAACCTTCGGATTTATCTTTTAAAAACTTCCAGAGTAAACAAGTTCCATCAGTGTGCTTTCTGTGCGAAGTTCTGAATGGTAGGGATGGAATAAATTAACTTTGTATGATACAAATTAAGTTGTATATACCACAACCTAGACAGTTATAGATGAAACATAATAGTATTATCAAACTAATTTAGAATCAGAGTTCACATTTACTAACCAATGGGCACCCATTAACTACAGAGTAGTGCCAAACTATTAATGAATCAGAGTTTACGTTTACTAACCCATTGGGCATCCATTAACTACAGAGTAGTACCAAACTATTAATGGATTTTGTCGATATTCAGCATCGAGAAGATGAAAAATATTAGGAGTGCATAGTGGGGAGGTCAAAGGTGACAGAATAGAACATGAAAAACGTAAACATAGATGATGGAAGCTTAAATCACCATCATAAAAAGTTGATGATGGTCGCAATTCGTTTAACTAGCAACTGCCACTTGAAAGGACGGCACATCAAAAGGGTTCGAGGAGAACAAACAATAACAAACTATATCAAGGATGGATGATGGCAACTCAGTCTTCCCCTATAGAAGTTCCATTACACAAACCACACAGCAAATTCCTTGCAAGTGTCAAAAAGCACGGCATTTTCCATGTCTCAGAACTTTCGCCTTTTTGGTTGGGGTTGGGGTAAACTGCAGTGCTCCAATAAAAAGGCAACTCCCTCTTTCAGAGTAGCTCTCCTACCTTCAGCATAGTTCCACAGTTCTGGTACTACGTATCCCCCACTTGGGTTATACTCATTCAACTCCAGCAAAGCTTTGGCAACAGCATTGTACACCTCATCACCATACCTTTTCTTCAGGTCTCTCAGCTTTTCATCTTCTTCCATTATCACTGCCTGGACACATTTAAACACTACTCTTATGCAAGTTCGCAGGGAAAAAAAAACTAGATCCAAGTAAAATCATTATACTAGTTGCCAGAATTCACTTCCCCTGTAATGGGTCAAGTTCCACTATAGAAAAATAGGAGCTAAGTCTAACATCCATAGACAATATATGATGCTGCATAGTTTCTTTTGTTCAATTATTAATTAGATTCGGTAGAATATGTTTGTCTCCACTGTTCAACACTATGCCATGCATAAAATTGTCATTCAACACTAAGCCATGCATAAAATTGTCATTCAAATTCTACCTCATAGGCGTGCTATATTGCCCACTGGATGACTGCATTAATAATTTTATCCACTCGTTACATAATCATCTGAAATGTACATTTTCTTAGCATATCAAACACTAATTGATTGTATATTAATTTCTGTACATTGATCAACAGGCAATCTAAATTCTGAAGTTTGTTTCTTCAAAAAGGAACCATCCTGAAATAGCTGGTATACAAATAATACAATTCAAACTCTGACAATGAAATAAAAAAGGCTAGTTAGGATTATCAGTATAATTGTTTTAGAGAGTTGTCGTGGTTAGACAACTAATTTATTAAAAAAGATGCTGCTAATAAAACACAGAAGCTTAATGGAATTCAGTACGGCTACATACCTTTGAACCAGGCACCAAAAAGAATGTAAAAACTAGACATGTCAGTGGAAATACAGAAGATAGTACGATGAAACTTTAGATTAATTAGGGGCTTATTTTTCAGACATGAAAGACACTCACTTAACGTCACAAAATATATTAATGTTTATTTTTCTCGTTATCAAATCTCCATAGATGTATAATTTATAGCTTAACCCTGTGAGCAAATAAATACAGATTTCATGCTTCTCTGTGCAGAAGAGGTTTTGTCATGCAATAATATTTTCTCAGATGCATTTACTCTTTAATTTGCATACCTGAGGTTTCCCATTAATATCAACCACCTTTATAGGATGCCATTTGGGATCTCCAATGTGCTGCTCCCACATTGAGCACAATCTTGTGGCACTCACCTCTATTGCTTCACCCAATTCATCCATTCTTTCCACTGCTTCATGAAATGGTTTTCCATCAAGCTCCCCCATTATCCTGACACCAATGGTAGAATTTTCTGCTACTTCTTTTAAACCCTAGAAAGCATCTTAATTAGATCAATATGAACCCCTCCTACACGTAAAAGTTGTATAAAAATTTGAAAGAGAAAAAAAATTACAAACACATTATCACCATGCTTCAAGCTTAGGGTCAATTGCCTGCAAAGGATGCAGCTAAAACCAGAGGATGAAGAATTCAGAATTACAAGAAATTAATGTCACAAAACCTTAAAAGGTGTTAATCGATTATAAATTGGCAAAAGAAGTTTATGACCATGAAAACAAATTCCCTCATTCACATCATATTTAACATGAGCATATCGTAAGTTAGTTGGACTTGGATATATAAAATGGAGTTACCAACCTAAGGTATTATGGAACATTATGTATCCTTTGGTTCTATATGATGATAAAACACCAGAGCACTTCATCTCAATTTGAATATGTGAGCAGGGGCAGCACAGTTATCTCCAGTGATAGACAAGCTAATAGCAACAGATGATAACAGTGTAGAGTTACCAGCTTATACATAAGTCATAATGAACTGTGGTGGTATCTAGATAGGCAATTATTTAAATGAGATCTAAACAAATCATGTCAATATTAAGATAAAAAATGATATTTTCAGAAGAAAAGTGGAAAAACATAAGAAAATTTACATTAATCAATTCCTTTCGAGCATCCTGTAGTTCATCATTGCTCCTGCGCTCCTGTACAACTAATGATAGGTTCAACGCCTCCAAATCTTCAAGCTTTTCAGCATTTTCACTCAATTGCACATTTTTAAGCTCTAATGATTGGTTTTCTGTCTTCAATTGACTGATTCTTCCAAGAAGGCGTGCAATTTTAATCTGAGATTAAAGAGCCCGAAATAGAGTTTACTGTTAACATTTGAACAATCAAGAAGGAAAAGCAGAAGGAACAGAGATGCCAATGGCCAAAATAATAATAAATAGATAAATTTGTAGTCATCTCATCTGCATATTTCAGGGGCAAAAGGGATTGCCAAGAAAAAATTAAGAAAAAGAAAAACAAAACTTTAAAGAACAAAAGGCCCTCATCAAGAAATATATCACTCTGTTTCAAATGAATTATGAAATCCATCAAGCCACAAGCAGTTCAACTTTTCTAGTCTAACTAACCAGTTTTTTACTAGAATTATCTGCTAATCAGCTTTTCACACCTAAGTATCAAGCTCATGCACGTTGCTGTACCTAAATAAAGCAAAACCAAACTAATATATACATTAATTAAGTATGATAAATGATTGATGAAATTTATGAAAAATATCAAAAACAAGTTGGAAAAAAGGGAAGGAAATTTTACCAAAAATTTCACCATGAAAGCATTTGTGCAGGTTAAAATTAGAATCCCCAAATCTTCATTCATGTAGTTGTTTTTTGACAAGAAACAAATGTCAAGCATCTAATAAAAGCTGGCACTTCAGCAGGGTTCTTATTGTTTGTGGTGGTATTTTGACATCAGAATATCATCTCTATTTGCTGCCCCTTCTCTTGGAAAATTCACCAAGAGTTAATGTCCGTACTCATAACGGTAATTCAATAAAGTTCAGCAACTGAAGTCACATAATTCAGACTACAAGAATTTTTAATCCTTAATCAGTTAATGACAATTCAACACATTTAAACAATACTAGCAAACGACTAAGTAAGATAGCCACACCTTGTCATTGGAATTTTCATTGATCTTATTTCTAAGGGAGCTTTCAGTTTCCTTGAATTTATCCTCTATCTCAAGCATGCGAATTCTCTGTTCTCCAATAACATTTACCAAATTCCCAACAAGCCTGTTAGCCCTCTGGGCTTCCTCTTCCATGATATCTGGTATGGTTCTAAGATCTCCAATCTTACGGAGATATTCTCCAACGGTGTCATTAGAAACAAAATCATCTAACCGAGCAACCCACCCATAAAGATTAGAATTTGGATCTTTTTTCTCCTGCCAATCTCTCTTGGAGCAACGATTGGCCTCATAAGCTTTCTCAAAAGAAATCGCCTTATGAAAACCAGACCAATCTTTACTAAATTCAACAATAGCAGTTCCAGAATGACCTTGGTTGTTATACAAAGGTTGCACTCTCGTAGGGGTAAATCCTTCCCTTCCCAACTGATCCTTCAGTTCAGTACCACTAGCTTCCACATAGAGACCATCCTTAAGTTCAGTTGGGATGTTCACAACAATTCCAATCCATGGCCACACAAACATTTCTTTTTCTCCGAGAGTCTTCTCCATTGAACTTCCGACGAGTCCCTCAATCTCCTGAAAACGACATGACATGTTGATACAAACTCAATGATAAGAACATTGCCACATCACGCCACTAGTCAAATGGAAGAATTGTTTAAATAAACAAAACAAAAAGTAAAAGTCACCTAATTTGCTAATTCTAATATGTAGGACAACATCAGGATTTACATTTCCTTTCGATACACTAAATTTCTTCTATTATAATACTGTGTTAGCTAGTACTGCAACATCATTGGTAAAAGCAATATGGATTATGAACAAAGACTATTGCGTAACTCAAAATATGTTGTTACTGTATATATAAATCAAGATTGCAGCTTCAAGCAGAAATTGAGACCAACACTATGGAATTTGACTAGAAAAGGAAAATATTAGAAAATTAAATTAAAAAAACATAAAATTTTAAACTTGTTTAGTTGTAAGAAAAAATAATAAAGAAATGAACAAACGACAAATATGTTAAAAAAGGAGTGAGAGTGAGGTCAAAAAAAGGCTTTTTTTCTCCTTTTTCTCATCATTTTATAAAAAAAAAATTTATTTTTCCCAAATATATTATATTTTATTTTAATTTTTTTTTTCCTTTACCATTTTTTATTACTAATCAAACAATTAAAAATATTTTTTTAACATTTTTATTTTCCGCTAGAACCAAACATAGTGTAAAACCAAGAAATTACGAGCCCAACTTTTCTCCTCAAGTTTCTAGATAAAATGGTCATCGGATAGTGAATCGCCAACATTAAGATCTACGCATCAAAAACCCACGGATCTAACACACCCGAAAGCAAAAATTATATGGGGCCAAGAAAAATCAGCAAGCAAATTAAGGCGCCAAAAGCTATGAAATGGAACAAGCTCCCCTTTACCTGTCCTTCTCTCGTTGCAAAGTTCTTAACCGTATATGGGTTTCTCTAACGCTCTGCTTCGCTTACCCTTTGAGCAGCAGGCCACCCATAAATGTATGTTTGCTACTCTTCAGTTTCTACCTTCTGAAACTTTACAGAGCATGAATTAATTTGGAGCCGCCTAGGGAGTCGGGACTATAAATTACTCAACTTCGTTCCGCGTGACTTCTCGAATGTCTAGTTCATTCATCATTGTTTCCATATATTACTGATATTTATACAACCTCTTGTGCATTTGTCGAGAATTAATGTCGCTTGCAGAGATATCGAGGTTGGAAAATAATGTCAAATGTTTGAGATGTAAGGGCTTGTTTGCTTGGTTTGAACAGACATAATACAAACTTAATTAAACTTCTTTTAATATTTATTTTTTTTAATATTTATTTTGATTGATAAAATTTCTTGATAAATCTTAAATTCAATATTATTTATTGTTATTTTTAAAAAATAAATCAAAAAGAGAACGCTTAATTTGGTATAATTAAAATTATAAAGATAAAAAAGGACCAATTTTGTTTATCTTATTTTCAATAAAACTTTGTTTCTAAAAAGATGGGAAAATGAGAAAATTGTGAAAAATTTATTAAAAAGTATAAGATATGATAGTAAATTTATATATATTATATTTTAATTTATTTATATATTAAGCTTACCAACCAAATATAAAATTAAAATATTTTATTCTAATGGGTTTAAAATGTATCCATTTGTTTGTACATTATTCGAAGCAAACGAGCCCTGTAAAATGTTTGGTTATATTCTTTAAAAATTTATTTTGGGGAAATATAATCTAACATAATATCTCACTTTTCCTCAAAACATTAAAAGAAGTTTTTCTACAATACCTTCTCATATTCTTCATTATTTCCAAAATTTCCTATATTTTTTTAATATATATGCATAATATATATTTTATTATTATTCTAATAATAAAAAAATCACTTAATTTCACTTTCATTCTAAAAATTCAACAAAAAAGTATTGATTTGATTGTTACAGTAAAAAATATCTCCCTAAAACATAAAAAAATAGAGCGAAACTCACCCAAATTAATTTTTAACTATTTTTCAAAATATAACTAAAAATTCATTACAATTACTAATATAATTTTTACATTTTTCAATATCACTGTCAATATCTATTATTTCAAAATACATATTAAAATCACATAACAAAATAAAAAAACACATAACTAAACGTTGCCTTACTTCTTGCCACTAACAAATTATATATTTTATTGGTCAAAGTGAGATATATTAATACAGTTTCGGCGTATGCCGGACACCGAGAAGCCGTTGTGGAACGTTAACTTTGAGTTGTGTATCTCAGTACGTATTTCAAATTTGATGTTTCACATTCATGTTAAATTAAGTACCTAATTATGATAATGTTAAGAAATAATTAAAACTATAACTCCAAAGTTCCACCTGAATGGGTGGAATGGAAGAATATTATTAAAGATTTAATAAAAATAGAAATTGGTTTTAATATTATATATTAATCTAATATATATCCGCAAACGCGTGGCAGTAGTAGTAGGATGGCGCGTGGCTTAGTATTTATTTTTTTTTTTTTGGTTTAAGGATGGAATCAAGATTGTCTTGCATCTTTGCTGCTTCTTAGTATTGTACTTTTTGCTTATTATCTTGTGCGTTGGAGCAATTTAAGGTGATAGAGTATGAGCCCACGAAAATATAAGAAGAAATGTTACTTTGTTCACTCAAGGGAAAGAACACTACAAGAAAATTGGTATTTAGTGGCACCAATTTGGTAACATTTTATAATACAATGACACAAAAAAGTATTATTATAATAATTGTTAAAAATGCCACTATAATTTAATATTTAGTAGCATTTGATTAAGAAAATAGTGATATTTGATTGAAAATGCCAAAATAAATGTATTTCAAAGATATTTAACTAGATTCACTATTTTTTTTTTATAAAAATACCACTAGTATGTAACTATGGTGTCATTTGAAAAAAAAGTCATAAAGTATTTAGTGGCACTAATTTAGTGACATTTATGATGTAACAACACATAAAAACAATATAGTGATAGTCTGAAAAATGTCGTTGTAGTAAAATATTTAGTGACATTTGATTATTAGATGGCATATAAAATAGTTGCATTTGATTAAAAATGCCAACAAAGATATAATTTGAAGGCATTTAACTAGTACTACTAATTTTTGTTAAAAAATATCACTCATATTTATTTGTGGTATCACTTAGAAAAAATACTACAAAATATTTAATGGCAGTAACTTAGTGACATTCGGTGGTATAATGACACGTAAGAGTAATATAGTGATAATTATTGAAAAATATCATTGTAATATAATATTTAGTGGCATAAGTGACAAAAGAAATAATGACATTAGTGGCATAAGTGACAAAAGAAATAATGACATTTGATTGAAAATGCTAATATAAATATATTTGCAAGGTATTTAAGTATTGCCACTAATTTATTTTTTTTAAAATACTACTCACATTTATTTGTGGTGTTATTTGTAAAAGATACTGCAAATTACTTAGTGGGCGTCTCATTTAACATTGTTATATAATATAGTGACACATTAACTAATATAATGATAGTAATAAAAAATAATATAATATAATTCTTGGTGGTAATTGATTAGAAATATTATACAAATGTAATTTCGTTGAAATTGCTAACATAATTATATATTAAAAGCATTTAACTAAAAAAAATATCACTAATAATTTAGTTATGGTATGACATGAAATAAATATCACACAAAAATAGATAAAATATATATATAGTTATTAATAATTGTAAAATTTAAAAATTTATATCATATTATATGCATTGATTAAATTAACTACTTAATATAATTTTAATGTATCAAATAAATTAACCATATTTTTAAGAAGTATAAAAAATTTAAATTTTTGTTCATTTTTCTTCTCAACTATACATTATATTTTTCTTTTTGAATATTTTGTATCTCTAAATTTAATGTCTCACCCTTTTTCAAATGTATTATTTAATATAATAATTTTGAGTATATATTTAAATAATTATAAATTTAATGTCTCACAGTTTTTTTCAAATTTATTATTTAATATAATAATTTTGAGTATATATTTAAATATTGAGAAAATATGCTTTTAAAGTACAATAATATAATAATATTTTTGAATATTTATAATGATCATTTAGTGGATAGCTTGACAGTAAACTCATATTCTTCCAAGTAAAATATCTCAAGTTCAAATCTTATATAAAGTAATTGGAGTCTCATATATGGGCAGCTAGAGGTAGATTAAGATATCACTCAATGAAATATTTTTTGTTATTTAATTTAGCATGTTATTTATTTAACTTTTATGGCATATTAGTATGTCATTTAAAGGAATCTTTTATGGCATTTTTAACATCACTATATGCATTTTTTATGTCAAGTTAGCTTGTCATTTAAAATTATTTTTTTTATATTTTAACATGTCATTTACTGTACATTTTATAATATATTACCTTGTTAGTTAAAGGAATTTAGGTGGTGTTTTAAATGTCATTACGTGCATATTAGCATGCCAATTAAAAGTATCTTTAATAGCACTTTGGCACGTTATGTGATGCATTTTTTGTGGTATTTTAACATATCATCTAATACACTTTTTTGTTGCATTTTATTAGTGTCATAATAGAGTTAAATTAATGACATTTAGATCTTTAGCTATACTGCTACAAGTTACAATTTTAACAAACGTCACTAAATATAAAACTATTACTATAATGCTATTTAAGTGGCACGTTTTAATGCCACAAAATGCAAATTTTCTTGTAGTGGAAACAAGTTTCTTATTTTGGGGTTAGGTGTAATGCTGTTTGTGGGTTTTTTAGAGAGTCTTTATGTGTGTGTGTGTGTTTATTTGTGTTTTTCTATAGAGATGGAGAGGAAAAAGAGTGCAGCACGATTTAGGTTCATAATTGATAAATATTGTACGGAATGCTTGATTCTGGGCTAAAAATCTTCAATTTTTTGAAATAGCAGCTCTCTGGGTTATAGTGCTTTGATTTTGACTGGAGTGATGTTTAAGGTTGGTAATTTTTAGGGAAGAATGGTTTTAGCGAGGGAGAAATAGGGACGCTATATGATTAATAACTTCTCATGTAGTTTTTTATATTGGGGTGTTGGTGGTACAGGATGGATTTTTTTCTTTCTATACCCTGTGCTTTGGTTGATGGCTATTCTATAATCACTATTCTCCATTTCTATGCATAGAATTTGTCATTCTTGTTGACATATGGTTTGGCTTATTTCATTTTTTTGGGTTTATTTGGGTTAGGACATAATATTTACTTACTCTTGAAGTACACTTCTTCTTCGTTTGCTTTTGTTTTCTTTGAATTTTGTGGGTGTCCACAAAGAAGGTGTGCTTTCATATATTTGTTTATTTTCATTTTTCTTTTTGCCTCTTTTTATGTTTATGCATGTTTTTATGGTGTTTTTGGTGTTGATTGGTACAGAAATTTTATAGATGCTTCTCTTCTCATTCCACAGTTCCTTTATATGTTACGTTTTTTATTTTTGTCCGTGCATGTTCTTTTGTCATATAGGCTTTGATTTTTTTTATTTATCTTTTTAGTGATTTTTTCCTACTAGTTGTGTGTGTTTGTGGTTGGCATTTGAAATGATCTTTTTTTTAGTTTTTTCACTAAATTTTTTAATGTGTTTTGGAGACTGTTTGCTTATGTTCTCAAAGCTTTTCTAGGTAGCATTGTTCTATATTTTGTTCAGTTAGTTCAGCAAATTTTTAAAGGATTTAAATTTTCTTGGGTTTGTTTGTGGACATAATTTTAAGACACTATTAGTCTCTCTATATATGTTAAGAATATATATGTCTTAAAATTCTTGTAAATTGGTCTGTTATAGTGAGTCAAAATTCTTAATATTTCCCCACATGCAAGAAGCCAATGCTCAGAATACTTAGTTTGCAATTCAAGATCAATTACTATAGTCACGATGTCTCTTTGAGTAACTAAATCAGTTAAAAAATGAACTTTTATATATGTACTGAATAAAATAGGCAAAAGTAGAAAAAAGATGCTCTAAATACATTAGTTCTGTATGATATGGATTAAGATGCTATATTTCTATTTATTGAATTGTATAATTTTATAAGAAATTCTTCTAAAGAAAAGGATATATATATATATATATGTACTTATAGCTTCATGGGTGAGTAGTAGACAGGTTGTTAACAGTGTACATGGTTTGCATCCAAGTTGATTTGAAATATGGTACATATTGCTGCAAGGTACGTGTTTTTGAGGCAGAAGAATGAATTACTTGGATTGCCTCATGGGCACTCCATTGATTATGTAATTGAATGACCTTTGTTTAGCAATGGGGAGATATGTTTGTACACAGTTGTTTGTTATCAAGTAAAATTGCTCAATAGTGAACTAAGTTTTAGAGCAGCCCTATCATATATTATAAACTATCTTCTTGTTCTCAAATTAAACATGGTTGTTTGCAAAGTGGCTTTCACAGGTAGTGCTCGTTGGATTTACTCAGACAACATAGCAACTGATGTGTTGAATTATTACTTCCTAAGGTGAGTCTTTAGATCAAAACCTGCAATATTGCTATGCTTGTTCAAGTACGCAACAAGCTTTATTGGTTTCTTCTTTTAATTAATTAACAATATCCAGATGAATGGCTACTTTAGTTTGTAGCTGCCATTTTTTTAATTTGTCATTTTAGTTGAATTGGTAGCAACTCTTAAACTTTTTTGCTCATGCTTTTGGACAATCCACAAAGAGAGCCTACCCTTGCAATTAGCCATGCAAACAACACCCAAGAGTGGAATATTTATTAATAGCCTACACTATTTTGTGTCTTTGTATCTTTGTATCTTTCGGTTTCTTTATTTTTGGATATTTTATCATTTCTTTAGACTTAACATGGTATTTTCTTAGAATCAAATGATTTATTACTTAATTTTTTAAAATTGTATATTTATCGTTTGTTAATAAATAGATCAAATTAGATAATATTTTTTTATAACTATAGCCAAACATTTAAAATGATATTTTATATATTTTTGTTAGTTTTCTTTTTTTGCGAGTTTTGATTTACTCAAAAATAATAATATGCCATTTTTGGATTTAGATATATCACATGCAACAATACACTTTAAAAGTATAGTAAATTACTGCACAAATAAAGTCGTTTTGTGAAAGTTAATAGGTAAAGATTTTCTGTCAATATTTATCAAACAACTTTTGAGAAGTTTGTGAGAAGCAAATATTTTGAGTATTATTTGAATTGTGTTAGTCCATGGTTTGAGATACATCCCAATTTTATTTATTTTTATTTAATTATTTAGCAATTATTAAGAAATACACATTAATAATTATTTGTTTTGTATAATAATTCTAATTGATTTTTCTTAACAATAGCGCAATTATATATTTACAAAAATAGTATGTAATTAATATAATAAAATATATACTTGATAATTTGTTCCGTATATATACAATAAGTAGTAAAAAATTTAATTTGACGTATCAATCTCATATGAAGTTCAACCATTTTAAAATCACTCGTATTGTATTTACTTTTTGTGGTGTGTCTAAGATAGAGTTTTGATAATGGAGGAATTTACGAGGGAAAATGAAGGGTTTTAGAAACCAACACTATGTTCCTTTATGTTTTGGGCATTTTGTAGAAAACAATTTTGGGGAATGGGTTTTTAGGAGAAAATTTGGAGAATATGTTGAGTGTTTCTTTTTATTTTGGAAAAATATGGAAAATAGTTTGAGAATGAATTGTTTGTTTCTTTATGTTTTGGGGGGAGACAAACTTTACTGTACATATTAAATCAATTACTTTTTTGTTAGATTTGTAGGGTGAAAATGATTTTTTTTCTTATGTATTATATATGTATATGTATAGTTGGATGATGTGTGTGTGTGTGTATTTGTAATTACTGAAATATGAGTTTAATTAATTTAAATGGTTATTTATTTTGAAATTTATATTTTTATAAATTCAACATTAGTAAATGATGTATAATTTGGAATAAAATATTTATTAATAAATATTAATCATTCATGAAATCATAATTATATCTTAATTATAAAAAAAATAGCTTATGTCATAATTGTAATATCGACTTATAAAAAAATGTAATTACTGTACATTATTTATAAACTAATTATTGTTTATTAATTAAAATATAACTATTTAACTATTTATTACTTGTGACTTATGCATAAATAAAACTTAGTTATTTATTTAAATAAAATAACTTTTAATAATTTATATATATAAGTCTTAATAACGATTCATCAAATTAAAAAAAAATTATATTATATGAAATTACGTCATCTTAAATTATTTATTAAATAAATAAAAGTAATATTTAATTATACATAAACTATGAAACATAATTAATATATAAATAAAAATTTATTTAAATAAATTAATTTAATTAATTTAATAAGTTATTTAATTACTTTAACTTATTATTTAATTAATACATTATGTAGTAAATATATAAGATATATACTTAGTAATAATCAAATAATTTTACATAAATTTAATTAATTCTCTCAATAATTATTTTAAGCATATCAATATTAATTTATTAAACTTAATAGATTATTAAATAAATATCACCCTATAATCAAATTTTTATTATAATTCTAAATAAATGTGAAGACTAATATTTAATGAAGAATATTTAGAGGATTAATTTATTTATTATATCAAATTAAAATATTTTAAGTTATTTATTAAATGAACAACCGTAATATTTTGTTAATACATTAAATATTAAATATAACTAATACATTATTTAATTAATAAGCAAACTTAATTAATTTAATATGTTATTCAATGAATGAATTATTTAGTAATAACATAAATAATATTTAATTAAATTTAATTCATATTTTTGATAATTAATTTAATTAAATTTGTAAATATAAGTTTTAGAATTTTTTAACTAGTAAAATTTTAATATTTTCATATATGTAAATATATACATATATATATATATATATATATGGATAAGTGAAATGAGATAATGATAAATGAATTAGTGATATGATAGGTAGAGTGAGAAAATGAGGAGGTAGGTTTGGTTTTTAGAGTGTAAGGTTTTTTGGGTGAATTGGGAGAGATTTTTTGGGAATAAAATTTGAGTGTTTTGGGAAAAAATTTAGAGAATATGCCTTCATTTTGAAATTTTTTTGGGGGTTGAAATTTTTTTTGGGAAAATGTAAAAGAACATAGCACTAGTATTTGCTCAAAGGCTCTACCGCATTTAATGGAGCCAATTCAAATTTCATTTGTAGTTTTTATTGGTTGGATCATCATCCAATACAAATCCAATTACAAGACTTGGAATAATAGAATAACGATATTTTAATAGATTTGTAATAAAAATTTTGAGCTCTATTTATTGTAAATTTCCATTTTTTATTTCTATTGTTTTCTTTTTCTTTTTCTTTTTCTTTTTCTCTTTGTTTAATTTTTCTGCTCATTTAGCTTTATTTTTTGTTAACTCATATTTTAGACCAAAATCAACTTGTTTAAACATCATTAACTTATTTATGAATTTATTCATCTTATATACACATTATTGACAGAAATGCTGTAAGCTTAAGAAATTCAACATGTGTTTTGAGATTGCACTATTTCAAATTAATATATGCTCTAGTTCTGAAAAATTAGTGATTCTCAGCCTTTTCCATTTAATGCGGTATAATTCTGCTCAAATTTTTATTTTGGAGTAAATCATATGATTTGTTCTTTTCTTTCTTTGTTCTTATATGATAAACATGTGGTGAATTTTGTGGTTTCCATAGATGGAGCTATAATTTGGACTACGATTAAACTATCAAGGTATGCTTGTGTTTTTAATTTATCATTTGCTTATTTCATTCTTTGTTTTAAAGTTAGACTTCACATATATATATATATATATATGTATGTATATATCAGAAGTTTTCAAGTTTTAGATGGTGGCGCTATAATTCGAAGTGAAATTAAGCTATCGAGGTATGTTTTTGTGCTTTTAGTTTACCATTTGTTTATTTCATTCTTCGTTTGTTTTTTTGGTATGTGCAATTCTGGTGATGTATGGATCTTTTATTATTTTGTCCCATGCTGTGGGAAGCTTAGTTTTATTTTGGCAGTATCTATAAATTAATGTTGATATGTTTTGGGCATTATATGAATTAGCATTCTTTCAATTCATATAATTGGTTTATGAGTTGTCTTTGATATAAATTTGCTCTTTTTATTTATAGTTAATATGTTCTCAATCTGCATGCATGTGTAAATGTTGCTAGCGTGAGAGCTTCAGGATGTGAATTTAAATCGCTCTATCTCATATGATGTGTCTTTTGCTCTTGGCAAATTAGTTATTTTAGCTCTTTTAATATTATATAATTTTATTTTTTTTGTTGAACCCCTGCTTGGAAGCAGTTAATCTAGTTTGTTCCTTCCTTTCTTAGTCTTTTTATGTATAGTTCATTTTAGAATTAGTTTCTATGTATAGTTTAGTAGTTGGAGTTATATTTTGGATTGAATTTAAACTATTAAGCTATGCTTGCGCCTTTAGTTTGACATTTGTCCATTCCATTCTTTAGTGTTTTGTGGTATGCACAATTCTTTTAATATATAATTTTTTTATACATTAATTAGTGCCTTTATTATTTTTTTTAGTATGTTGTAGGGTTTGTAATGGTAACTTTATTTATATTAAATGCATTCTATTTTTAAAAATATAGGATTTATTGTAATTGCTTTCATTCTGCTAAAGGTATCTTTCTATCAATCACTCATAATTTGTAAGGTATGTTTGTATTTCATTGAAATGTTTGGTTAGTTGTCCCATCTCTTTTATTGTGTTTTTTTTCTAAGAGTTGTTTGTTATAGTCCTATATGTTGTCTTTTTTTTCTTTTTTCTTTTTTCCCTTTTAACATTGTTTGTGTTAATTTGCATTCTTACTTTTAGGTTGAGGACATATTGTATGCATAGAGAGATATATATATATATATATATTTATAATAAAAAATATACATATTAAAAAACAAATTATTATTATTATTATTATTATTATTATTATTATTATTATTATTATTATTATTATTATTATTATTATTATTTACTTATCTTTATGGCCTAGGTTGTAACTATATATAATAAAAAACTTCATTTAGACTCGTGAGTTTTTTGAGTCAAATGCTATTGAGCTCAGCACAGGCTCAAAAAGATCGAGCCTAATTCAATCTTTTATTGAACTGAATTCGAATCTATTTTTGACACTTCTCATCTCATTTTTACCCCTATGTCATGTTAATTTACAAAGGTGAAGTTCAAAAGTCAATGAAATCTCAAGAAAGTTAAATTATTGGTTTTTATTTAAAAATAAATAAATGAAATGTGCTACTTTTGCTAAATGGCTAAGACTACAGACTATTAATCTTTCCTTAATTACATGTATCCCTTGAATCAAGGATACGTCTCTAAGACAATAATAGAGATGAGGATTCAATAATTTCAGTAGAATATAAAATATTAGTCGAGTTTTTTGACCTTATAATGAATATTCAATAATTTCATTGATTAGGCTGTCATTATCTCAACATATGGTATTCCTTGTCGAAGAAAATATTTAATATCCCCTTTAAGACATTACTTGAATCTATTCATTGTTTCAATTATAATTATAAACTAATTAACAATGTGCACTGCTAAAAAATATGCTAAAAATGTTGTTTATTAATTATTAGCCAACTTGGTCTTTAGATTAGCTTAACTAGACATCCTTTGTCTGTTGCATTTGAATGCCAACAATTCTGTTTAAGATGTGAAAAATGTAATTTCAATTTGGCTTTATTTTTTCAAATAAAGACAAAGTTGGAGAAAAGTACTCCTTTTGGCGTGCATGTTCAAAAGTTATGTAAGGAGTTCGAATCATATGAGAAACGATAAAACTTAGGTATAAATATAATTATTGTGTAGGAGCAAAATGAAAATAGAATGAGTACTTTCAAGCTTATTCACAAATTTATGTTTAGTATAATTTGAAGATAAACATATCTATTTTTAAAAGTATGGGTTCAATTATTTCCTCCTATCTCATGCACTAGAATTTTTCCTTACTTTGCCAGACACAGGTGATGGCAGCAAAGAAATTCTAGATAGGCACACAAATTATTGATATCAAACATTCAAAACTAAAATTTGTTCCAACTTTATATGTTTTATAACAATCAATGTTGACCACTTTTTTTGTTTATTTATTAGGGATAAGTCTATATTTATTATGCTTAAAGAACATATTTTTTATAGTAAGTTAAGACATGTCTCTTAACTTCATATTTTCATGCTTAATCATCAAGTATAAACATTAATTTTTCTACATATTTTATAATAGGATTTGCTATTGGGATTTACTATATCTTTAACAAATTATGTGGGCACTGATGTTTACATAAGATATGAAAATAAAGTTAGGCAATCTTGGATTAGAAATGATAGAATACTTGGATTTGCCATTGTTTATTGTTTTGCATGAGATATTTTCAATAGGGTTTCAATGTCTTGTATTTCTCTTTTGAAAAATGTTCCTTTATTAATATTTGTGTGTTTAGTGTTGTCTGACATTTAATTTTCCTTTTTTTTTCCTTTTTCTTTTTTGTAGGAGAGAGATTTATGTGTTTGAATTTTTGTGTAGAAATGTACTACTTCAAGCAGAAAAAGTTATTATTTTGATGTTTTAGTTTTAATAAGAATTTCATGCAGTGCAATATGCTTGATGTGTTTATATGCTCTCTTAAAAGTATTGCTTTTTTTTTGGGAAATTTTGCTTCATTAATATTTGTGTGTTCCATGATGTTAAGTATTTTGTTTTCTTTAGGATATAGATTTATGTGTTTAATTATTAATGGAGATATCATGTATGAAGTAAAAATTGTCCTTTTATGTTTGTAGCATGAATTTGATGTACTATATAGTGCTTTATGTGTTCACATGTTCCCTTGAATGTATGAATGCTACATGTTTAGATTGTACTTAAGTGTTTTGTTCACTATTAATTTATTTCTTTTTTGTCTATTGTTCTTGTTCTTACTCTGTTGTGCTTTTATTATGTTATTTGTATGTTTCTTTTTTAATAATGCAGGTTTAACTATGGTCGGTCAAGGTTTACTCAGTGTAGCTTAAAGCTCTATGTTGCCCGTTTTCAAGATTTGTCATTATTTAACTTTAATATTTAGTTGCATGTTTGAGACCTCCTTTGTTAGTTTCTCTTTGGTGCTTGCTTGGTTGTTATTTATTCAATGATACTTTACTCTTCCTTTAATTTTATATAATTATCTTTCTTTTTTGCAATGATATAATGCTATCTGATCATGTATGAAGTTATTATTTATTATTTATTTTTCATGTGCAGACTGTATTGGTTAGTTGCTTAATTTTTTTCTTCTTTTAATGTATTAGTTTATTTATAGTTAAATAATGTGATGGATGAATAATCATTTTTGGTTTATTATGCTATAAGAGTAAAGTTATATACTTGTGTTTGTTGTAGTAAAGTTATAATATTCCCACTGAACAACAAGTAACAGCTATATAGGATGAAACGTCTAATGAGCCAGAGGATTTAAATAGAGATATAAGAGTATATGGTATAAACAAGCAATCACATCCAAAATTATATCACTATGGTTGTTATGATCCGTTGCAATATCCACTATTATTTCCATATGGCAAGCCTGGATAGCATGTAGGCATTGAACGATTGTTTCAATTGCAAAATAGAAGAGCATATTGTGTTGGCTTAAACAATGTTGCATCAGTAGTTGGCCAAACTGCTACTGATGTGTTACAAAATGAAGAAGAAGGTATATATGTTTTAAAAATAAATTGATAATTATTATAATTAAGTTAAATTATAATTTACAATAAAATAATGAAAGTCTTTCTTGTAATGGTTTATTTTATGATTTCAATGTCGTAATGTATTTACAAAACAAGAAGAAAAGAATGAATGTGTCTTGTCGAGAATATATGTGTTATAGATGCCAAATTTGAGAGATGGATTCCAACTACATATTACGTGGTGGAAGATTAACTCAACAATATGCAATAGATTCTCATATCAACATTGAAACCTAACATTTAGAATATTTAGAATGGAACAACAACAAATGGATTCTAAAACTGAAACTTCGCAAGGAATAATAGATACATTAGATGTGGATGTTGTTAGTGATCCTACTAAAAAAGGACAACGAATAGTTTTACCATCTTTCATTGGTGGTCCAAGGGATATGATGAAAAGATATGTAAATGCTATGTCGTTGGTGCAGAGGTTTGGAAAGCCAGATCTTTTTACAACTAAGGCATGTAATCGTACTTGGAAAGAAGTAAAATCACATCTATTACCAACTGAAGATGTGTAGGATAGACCTAATTTGGTTGCTCATGTTTTTAAAGCTAAACTTGAAGAATTTAAGGATGAGGTTATTTGTAAAGAACTTTTTGGTGAAATTGCAGCATACATGTATATAGTTGAATATCAAAAAAGAGGGTTGCCACATGTTCATTGGATTATTATTCTCAAGCAACATCACAAACTTATTTCACCTAAATTATATGATAAAATAATTTCTGCTGAAATTCCTAATGATAGTTCTTCATTGTTATATTTGTATGTTATTTCTCACATGATGTATGGACCTTATGGCGTTGCTAACCCAAAAAATATTTGCATGAGAGATGGGTGTTGCAAAAATAGGTATTCGAAGGATTTTAGTGAAGCTACTACACATGGAATAGCAACATATCCCAGTTATAAAAGATCTAATGATGGAAAAAAGGTATTTGTCCATAATAGTTATTTAGATAATAGATTTGTTGTGCCATATTGTTCATATTTACTCACCAAATTTGATTGTCGTATTAATGTTGAAGTTTGCTCTGATTTTAAGGTTGTAAAGTATTTATACAAATACATTTATAAGGGACATGATCATATTTGCTACAATATTGTAGATGAATCTTTTGTAAATAATGTGGATGAAATAAAAGAATTTCAAAAAGGATGATGGATTTTAGTTGTTGAGGCTTTTTGGCATCTTTATTCTTTTAACTTAATAGAAATGTACTCTTCAGTCATTGCTTTGCCTAATTAGTAGTATATTAGTTTTGGCCAAAAAGACCGTTGAATGAATAATGATGAATCCTTTTGTAGGTAGAACAATGTTAACTGAATTTTTTTCGATGAATGCTAATAATATTAATGCTAAAAGACTTAATCTTCTCTATAAAGAATTCCCTAAATATTTTGTTTGGGAACATAAAGATTGGAGATGGAAATTGCCAAAAAGGTAGATTGTTGTGGGTAGATCGAATAGTTGTAGATGATCCTACTAAGGGTGAACGCTATTTTTTAAAAATTATTTTGTCAAATGCTCGAGCCCTTACTTCCTTTGAAAATTTGTTCACTGTAAATAATCAATTATATGATTCTTTTAGGTTAGTTGCGCTTCATAGAGGGTATCTAAAATCTGATTCATATGTTGAACAATGTTTAGAGGAGACGGCTCATTTTCAAATGCCTTCAATGCTTAGGAAGTTGTTTGCAGTTTTTATTAGTTTTTTTGCTCTCCACCTGATCCTAAAAATTTATTTATTAAATTCATTGATGTATTGTCTGATGATTATTCAAGAAATAGAAATTTGACACACTTGAGTATCTTATGCGTATAGAAAAATCTATTCATGAATTTTCATTGGCTCCTCATTTTCAAAGATTAACTAAAGAGGATTGATTTTCTAGAGAATCGAGTTATGAAAAAAGTATACAAGTGCCATTTAATGATTTACTTTCAATTCAATAATTGAATGAGAAACAAAAAGAAGCTTTCAAAGCTATTGTACATAAAAATTAATTTTAATGAATCTGGTTCATTCTTTATTGATGGTCCTGGTGGAACAGGAAAAATGTTTTTATATAGAGCATTACTTACATATGTGAGGTCTAAAGGCAATATAGCTTTAGCTGTAGTGACATCAGGTGGAGCAGCATCACTCTTACCTGGTGTTAGAATTGCACACTCAAGATTTAACTTTCTATAGAACCTGAATAGAAGTCTGAAGTGAGAATAAGTAAATAATCAAGTTTTGGAAGAATGATACTTCTATCAAAATTAATAATTTGGGATGGAGCATCTATGATAAATAGAAAAATCATTGAGGCTTTTGACAGATTGTTAGGGATATTACACATGAACGAAATAAGTTGTTTGGTGGAAAGATTGTAGTGGTCGGTGGTGATTTTCAACAAACATTGTCAATTGTACTATTTAGGATAAGATCACATATAATAAATACAAGTTTTGTAGCTTCAAATATTTGGCCTCAATTAATAAAGTTTTAGTTGCAAAAAAATACACATGCGAAAGAAGATTTTCCTTTTACAGATTTTTTATTAAGAGTAGGTGAGGGATAAGAGCCTTTTGTTCATGATGATAATATTATCATACCAAATCATATCTTTTTACCATTCATTAATCGTGAATCATTTATACATGAATTAATAAATTTTGTTTTCCCATCTATTAATTCTCATATGATGCTTATGATTTAGTTAATAGAGCAATTTTAACTCCCAAAAATGATTGTATGATATAGATACATAACATTCTTATTGATAAGTTGTTTGGAGAATCCACACAATACGTGAGCTTCAATAAAGCTTCAAATCCACAAAATCAAGGACAATATGAAGATTTTATTAGTACAATAACGTCAAGCAATTTGCCTCCACATAGTCTCATTTTAAAAAAAGAATTGTCCTATTATGCTATTGAGAAATTTAAATACAATTGAAGGTTTTTCCAATGGTACAAGATTAATTTGTCATAAACTAGGTGAAAATTGTATAAGAACCAAAATAGCAATTGGTGATCATAAAGGAAAGCATATATTCATTCCACGAATTCCATTGGAATACATTGACAAAGCAAAATGTCCAATATCTTTTCAACACTTTAAAGTTTCAATAAAACCTTGTTTTGCAATGACTATCAATAAAGTTCAAAGGCAAACACTACAATGTGTTAGGATTTACTTGCCACAACCTGTATTTTCTCATGGGCAATAGTATGTAGCATTATTTAGAGCTTGCATGTCGTCTTCAATTAAAATTCTCATAGAACCTACTTCTGAGGATAATAATAGCCAACAATACACAAAAAATATTATATATAAAGAAATATATGAATTGATACAAAGAGGTTATGTTTCCTTTCTTTCTTTATATATTATTTTTTAAGAATTCTATGTTTTCAAATATATTGATAGTAGTTTATTTTTTTATCTACAATTTAGATTATATGTGTGGCCAGCAATTATTTACAAACAGAACTTTAATATTATTTTGTTTCATTCCTGCATACACAATTGAAGATGGTGTAACTACTATTGTGAATTAAAGATATCACACAAGATATTGGAAGTTGGAGCACAAAAGTATTAGTGTAGTCCAAAACAGCTCCAAGGCAGTCCATGAATAGTCCTCGAAGATATCAACATGTTACCTTGGTGGATGAATAAATAAGGAGTAAATTTTGGTTTATTAATCATCCTTGGCCATCTATTATTTAGTTTGTGTGTATTTGATTTGTCGAAACTACTACAATTATTTTTTAACATTTGTATATATATATATATATATATAACCAAGTATTTACATTTTCAAATATTGGGAGCTAGAGTTATGGCAACAATTTTTTGATTTGGACATTAATCAGTTTGAAAGAACTTTGTCTCTCATGGATACTTACATCATTTCAAATGCACGAGTGATTGATGCCAATCTCAATTTTGAAACATATGGGAACAAGTATCAATGGATTTTGACTCGTAGAACTATAATTACCAAGGTGTTGGATGATGTTATTCCACCTTCTGTTACTGTCTCTAACTATGCAAAATTCTTATCATTAACTCCAGGCGACTATAAAAGGACTATTGGTGAGTTTTCTAAATTCTTCAAGATTTTACAAATATAGAATAACTAACACATTAATTTGATTGTAGATATATTAGTTGTTGTTATTAAAACATATGAACCAAGGACTGTTGGAGGATCAAACAAGTTTTACATACTTCATGAGTTTGCTATCATGAATCAAGATTAAGTCATTTTATAGTTGTAATTGCTGCATATTGAGCCTACTAATATTTTTTCCCTTGAAAATTCTTGGTATTAGTGGTTACATAATACATCTTCTATTGCAAATATTAAGAACAAGCTAATGATTTGGATGCTTTGGAGCAATGTTGTAGCTTCTGAGGGTCAGCTTATTATGGCAACAGCAGATGTGATGCCAATAATCTATGCTAGAAATCTGAATGTTTCTAATCATTATGGTTTGTAAAATATATTTCTCTTTTTGTTTTATATATTATAGTTTTTGCATTTATGTTTCATGATTAAATTGCCGGTGTCTCTTTTTCTTCTACACCCAATACTACAATCAATATGGATCCAGCTTTGCCTGAAGCTCAAAAACTAAAGACATGGTTATTTTTTTATTTAAGCAAATACTAATTGTTATATGTAACCGAAATTTTTTTCAATTTCAGCTATAACATTTGATTTGTTTCAAAACCAAGTGAGCAAACAACCTAAAATTGATTAGTAAAGCTTTGCTTCAAGTTGAGCTCATGATCAAGACGCAACTGTCTTCTCCACAACTGATTGCAAAATTTCTTACAATATCTAATGTTTTGCGGATGGAGAATGTTTGTATTACTTAAGAAGATATAACATGTAATTTTTTTCATATTTAATAATGCAATCATGATTAAATACTAACTTTTGTTTCCAGGTTGAGAAATTCTAATTAAAGGTAAAAGCTCAAGTATCAAATGAAAGCTAGAAATTCTATTACATGGCATGTGAGAAATGCCATATATCATATGCGGTAGAATTTAGTTGACCAACAGACTGTAGAAGGTGTAATGAGCACACTATTGCCAGGCCAAGGTAAATAAATGAACATGTTATTTTGGTGTTATTATTTCTATAGTCAAGAAATACTTATTTCCATTTTAATGAAAAATACAGAGAAATGGTGATAGTTAACATATTTGATGAGACTGGAGTATTAAAGGCAACTTTGTTTGGAGAACATACAGTTAAAATTATCCAAATGAATGGAATTATGGCAATGGAGATGTTCACCGTGGTTAGTTATGTGAACATTTATAGAATTTGATTTTTAGTTTGTATTTATATTCATCATAAAAAAATAATATTACATGTCTGTAGGGTCATTTTGCATTTATTGAGAACATGAATAAGATGATTGAGGATACTACTTTTCTTGTTAAACTGAAGAAGTATTATAGATCTCAACATGATGGAATGCATGCACAATATACTATTTTAAGCACAACAGAGTACAAAGAAAATGAAGCCACTCCAAGAATTGATCAAAGTCATGATGTAGATGGAAGTAGCGTTACTGTAGCAACTCCAGCTAAGCCTAGAAGCATGAAAAGTTTGTTTACTGAAGGTACTCAATATGTTTGTAGCACTTACTAATTTGCCATCCTATGGTTAAAGTGAATATAATAGATATCTAACAAGATTATTTTTCTGCCAAACCAAAAATATAGATGATGATTCTAATGGTGATAAACTTGCACTAAAGAGAAGGAGAAGATCTTTAGGTATGAGGCAGATTATCTACTGCATTTAATAAAACATTCTTTAATATCCGAGTGTTAAGCTATAGTAATTTGTGAAAATATTTTCTACTTTATAGCAGAATCTTCTAAAAGAACTAATAAGAATTGAGGAACTTCTTTTGATAGGTTGAGGAGTTCTGTTTTTTGAACTTTTGAAAGAATACATTAAAGGGGCTGACAAACTGCACATCTTGTTTATATTAATATTTTGAAAGGTTTCTAATAACTACGGAATCTTTGGTTGTGAGCTAGTTGTGTTTTTGGTCACCAACTTTGACTATTCTTAAGTACTCACCAACCATAGTCCTTCTTTTAAACATGAAGTTTGAGCATGTGCTTAATGGTAAATGCCCAGAAATGTGCAGATGTGCTGTTGAATAGATTATTATGATGAATGTATTTCTGGTAGCTCTTTTCAATGATATATATCATGTTGTCATGATCCATTGTTTGATCACAAGGTTTATGGTGTATATTTATTATTATTAAATTATATTACTTGTTAATGAAATCAAATTGTAGTATGAGAAAGATGTTAATTACAATCATTAGCTATTTGTTGTATGGTAGCAGAAGACAAATTTAACTTGTAGTTTTTTTCAAATAAGGAGCAATGATTTGAGAAATTTTAGGCCCACAGAAAAAGATAGTGTGTAGTCTAAATTTCGTTCACTCCTTCCAAAATTACAATGCATGATACTGTGTCAATGATTATGTACTCTAATTATAGTATTCATCCATTTGCTAGAGTGCTTATGTTTAATATTAAAACTAAATTAAACCAAGTACATAAAAATAAATCATATATAGTATATTTTATCTTAAATTAATAATTTCAAAATTATTAAAACAAATAGTATAATAAAATGATCTAGATTCTTTTTTTTTCTTTAATTGACTAGATTATTATAGAGTCTATTGGACTTTATATTAAGCCTATGGGTTTAAAATAACTATTCCACCTAAGTGCTTGATACTATAATAAAAAGTTTTGCCACAATCTATAATTATATTACATGATAAAACTTCATAATAACCACAGAATTGAACAACTATTATGGGTCATAAATTCACACTTGACTTTGATATGAGGTTCACTAAATTAAAGAGAGACTATTCTGGCCCAAGTATGCAAAGTTATAAAAAAATATTTCACCCACATTTATAATTAAATTTTTTTTCATAAAATATTAAAATAGGCCTAATTTAAAGATTATTGTTCTATCTCAACAATATATAATTGGAATTAACGTTTAGGCCCATGAATTTAAACTACCTTACACAATATTTATATAAGGATAGACAAGGAAAGACATAAAAACTTACTGGGCATAGCACCGCACGACCCTTTCTAGTATATTTATAGCATCTATATGCACACTACACTCACTCATTGAGTTTTGCTCATAGAATATTTTCGTTTAACTTGGGAGCTGAGGACTTAAACAACATAATAAAATGTTAATAATAAATAAAAATAGATGCTCTGAAATATTATGTGAGCCTATATCATGTGTTAGGGTCATGCAAAATAGATGGTACTACCTTGTAGTGCTTCACATAGTAATATTTACATCAACAATAATTGACTTCAAACTTAACATTCCTAATACATTACTCTTGATACATAACATTTACCATCCAACATTAGAATATATAACTTAGCAAGCTTTAGTTTACATAATAGATACAAAAGCCATGTGCAACTGATTTCTCAAGTCATCAAAATCAAAACAGAATTCAAACTTAACATATTATATTTTACATACTAAGTCCAACAACCCTATACAACTGGCGACTTGCCAGCAAAACTATTATGCTATATGCAGCTGTGCAAACAAGACACCTATTGTCTATTAACATCTATTTGGGAAAAAGAACCAAGAGCATGTAAGAGGTGTAAGTTGACTTAGGGAGGTGAAATAGCAGTCAGTTAAGCATAAAAAGAAAAGAGAACTAACAACTACATTGGTGAAGTCTAAATGAGACAAAATACAGGAAGAATGATCAAATAAATGAAAATTCACAAAAAGAGATAATGGTAGAATATGAGTTTAAGCTTATGATACACATAACAACTGGGGTATAAAATTTTAGGTAATAACAAATAGCATGAGAATGAAGATAGCAATATGAATTTAATAATATGATAATACAATAAAACTCGTCAATAAAAATTAAGGTCAAACAATCAAAGGGATTGTTGGTGATCTTGAACCTTATGACTCTTATAACATATCAAAAGGTGTTTCTTATTTCTTTATTTCTTGAGTGATCAACTCAGAACATCGAACACACACACACACACACATGTGGCATGGCTAGCTGCATGTCAATCCCTCACTCATAGATAGTTAACCACCAGTTGCCATGAGGTAGGATCATCAATAGGTATTAGCTAAGTGATCAGCCTCTTTAGTCCATTCCGGCTAATCATCTTTTCAAGCTTAGTCTCAATCCCAAACTCTCCAATGGTGTCCCCAAGGGTACCAACAACAACAAACAGTCCAACACCTGAATTAGAAATTAAACAATCAATTAATTGGTCGACAAAATTGTTCCAATAACATTGCAGTATAATAAGTTTAAAAAAGATAAAATAATTGACCAACAAGACCATTTCAACAATAGTACAGTGTAATGAGTTTAGAAAAGATAAGGCAGTTGTTCAACAAGACCATTTGACAACAATGTAGCGTAATGAGTTCAGAAAAGATATGGTAATCGATTCAAAAAATAGTTTCAATAGTAGTATGGTGTCACAAGTTTAGAAAAGATAAGACAATTGGTTAACAAGACCATTTCAATAACACTGTAGTGTAATAAGTTCAGAAAAGATCAAATACTCAGTTAGCAAGACCATTTCAATGACATTTTAGCAAGAAAATCTCATTATTCACATATTCAACCAGCAAGGCTAAGAAGCAGAAAAGTAAGGTAATCAATAGCACTCAAAAGGCCACCTTGAGTGTCAATTGAATCAAAGAGTGAATGAACAAATCGATTTTCACAAAAATGAACATATTCTTTTCCCAACAAGAATACGAATTATAACCTCACCTTAAGTCTCAACATCCACACTAGGTGTCCTCTACTGATCAAGATAGTTTGGTTCCTGCCACCTAATATCAATAATTGCATGATAAGTATCAATACATTTATATATAGTATTTCTTTAATGGTAATTACAATAACTTATGTGTTTTAATACTATTAATTCTCTTATTCCATGCAAAACATTTTTACTCTTCTAGTTCTTGGTCTAGTTTTCGAATGGGCGGATCACGCTATAGTATTCTAATACCTTTAACTAATTTAAGTTATTTTACTAGATTCATCACATATTGGGTTTAATTGGGCCATTGAGGTTTTATTCTAAAATCAATTCACAATTCGACTTCTTGAGTAGGCCATTGCATTTAAATATTATCATTTAAGAAGCCTATCCATTTCGAATCAAAATGTCATTTTTACCCATAATATCTAATTTGATGTCCTAAGCCCATAATTACTAAATTTAGATCATACTTTCAAATTTTACATATTTTCATGATAGTAATCGCTCTTTATAAATATTATACAATTTAGATTTTTTGAATATACCAACAAACATAATTAATAATAATTAAGCTTTTTATTAATGGTTTGAGCCCATGCGTCACTTATAATCAATTTTAATATCCAATCGTTTAGTTTATAATTGTATATTTAGTCCAATTAACTCATATTCATATAAAAAATTAACTTAAATTAAATCAGGAATCAATTACCAAATTAATCGGAGTTACCCAAATTGATCCAATTTGAGGTTAATTCATAGTGTGATATCAATTTGCATGTGCCTGGATCACCACCCCAATGAGATTGACTATCGGCCACCGAAGTGCCGCAGTCATAATTGTTTTACGACACCACCAACCTGCACGTCTCCTCTTGCCCAACAAAATCCCCTCGTCAATTTTAGGTCATGTTGGCATCTTACTGGTTAATTGAGCTAAAATTGCCACTATACTACCAACACCACCGCCCGATTTCTTTTCCAATTACTCCTTCTCTAATGGCAAAAATCTGACATTGAAAGTACTATCATCTTCTACTCATTGAGCCCATCATTTCCCCTTTATTTATTTTTGGCTTCAGCTACTAGAACATGCAACACCACCACCACAGCCAAAGCCCCAGTGACACCTTCCATCGCATTTTTCTTCTTCAATTACTTTCTTCCCAACGACCAAAATTCCTAAATTGAAGCCGTTGGCTACTAATGTCTCATTGTTTTGTCAGTTTTTTTGAGGAGTTCTTGGTATATAATTTTTCGCTGTGACGAAATGAATATGAATCGGATTACTTTTTAGTTTCCAGGGGTCAGTGAGAGAGTATGGTGGTAAAGGAAGGCTAGGTCTGGTGAGAATTAGACAAAATAGAGGGGGCCCTTTTTATCTTGTTGAGTTTTTCATAATCTCAATTTGGCCCTAAAGTTTTCCTTCTTTTTTCAATTTAGTGCAAGAATTACTCCATCGCTTGCAATTCAGTCTGCCAATTTTTGAGTGCCTCAAATTCAGCCCAAACTTATCTTTTAGCCCTCCCAACTTTCCTCCTTTCACACATTAGTCCCTACTTAAGTCTTTATTTTATTAATTTGCGGTCCCTATAATTTCTAAAACCACACTAAGGCCCTAATTAACTTAAGTATAATTTATTAAGGCCCATTTCAATTTTGCTTGGGATGATGATGATGATGATGATGATGATGATGATTATTATTATTATTATTATTATTATTATTATTATTATTATTATTATTATTATTATTATATTATTATTATTATTATTATTATTATTATTATTATTATTATTAAATCCTAATATTCTAATTCAATTTGTAAATTTCAAACTCCAATGAAATTTTTTTAAAACCAATGGTTGGGGTGTTACATCTATATTGTGTAATGCTGAATTGCTCTGTGGATGTATGTTCGCTTACTTGAAGTTTTTTGAGAATTTGAAATTTGTTAGGCTTATCAAAAGATAGAAAAAAGTTAATAAACTGATATCTTAAATTACACTCCATTTACTTTGATATTGTTTTGCGACTTAGTTGGATTGCAATCAATGGTAACAACACTATTGATATAAAGCTTGCAAAATCCAAAAAACCTAATTTTCTTCAATATTTCAAAATATGAACATAAACCCTTTCGTGTCAACTCTTGAGGGTTGGCATTTCGAACTCGCACCCATCAACACATCCTGCTACTTCCTCAATGCATCCTTTGTTCTCCCTCTGTGCTATCTATACCTTTTCTCACTTTAAAAACTAAGAAAAAATGTGTGTGTTGGGGTTAATTTAGTTTGACCTTAAAAAAATCACTACATTTACATATTCACATACTCATGGTGACTTCGTGGTGCAAAGTTGATGCATGAGAGAACACATGGAAGAGAATCCCTAAAGAGGAAAAAATTGATAAAGCGAAAAGGGAGGACACACAAGAGCAAGGTTAGTGGGGAAAAAAATGCAAAAACAGCGTTGAGAAGGCAGGACTTGCCGATTCAACAGCTGCTATTATAGCAATGCCATAGCCTCTTATATATACTACTAATATATAAGGCCAGTTGGGTGCCCACTTTGCTCTCTATTTTTTAGTGCATTTTGCTTTATGAAGAAGCATTTTTAGTTGCTCTTTTCACTAGCAAAATTCTCTTTATTCATATCTCATCTTCATTCTCTTCTTAACATATATAGGAAATATTTTTAGTGTGGGTTTAGGTGTGCGAATTATGTTAGAAGCGAAGTACTTGGATCCTTGTAGAGTTTGCATACTATTTCTTTTTAAACCAAAAAGGAATATTATCTTCTATTGGCATTTTTCTGGGCTAAGCACATGAAGATCCACATAGAGAAACAATTGAAGAGTACAAGAATGGTTTTTTGGAAACTAGTTGATCCACATCATATATGGAAGTTTTGAGGTATATTAACGTCCTACCCTCCTTAATCAATTTCGAATAGGATTGTTGGTATTAAAGGATGATGTTATGCATTGAAAGATTCAATGATGATGTAATATCAAGTTAATAGTTTATTTTAACGAAGTTTATATCCATTACATTTTGGCTTCATCCTCATAGTTTTGGTGTGACCAACAAAAAATTATTATGGCTGCATGAGTTCAATACTATTTTAGTACTTAATTAAATTTCGTTGGAGTATTATTGGATAGCTCTGTGAATGAATTTATTTTCTAACAAATACCTATATATATATACACACATACGCATTTGGATATATATCTAGATCAATATTGTACATGAATTAAGACATCCTTCTGATCTTAAACATGCATCATATGTATACGTTAATTTAGTCAAATCATTGTTATCTCATTGAATAAATAAATAAATATATATATATATATATATATATATAATTCTATGATATGGAGCAATTTAAGATTAAATGAATTGAAGCATATTTCATATTAGTCATCCCTTCCACAACTATACTCGTAATTATACATATTCTAAGAATTTCATTTAAATTTAGTAGGATGGTTTAAAGAGCACCTGGGTTCTTGGACCATAGGTTGAGTAAAGTTTTGATAAGTGACATAACTAAAAATGAAGAATTGCAATGAGAAAATTTACTCCAAGAGTATTCAAATAGTCAATTTAATTAGTTTGCCAAGCATTGCTTTGACATTTAATAATCCCTTTAAAAATTTAAGAAGAAAAAGAATACAAGCATGCAACTTCTTTGACAACGACACAGTTTGCCCTTCTTCGAATCAAATATGTTAACACTAATCATATTTACCAAAGAGATAATTTTATGAGACCTTAGCTATATATCATGCAAATTTTAGCATTCACTTTCCTGATGCAGTGCATAGAAATAAATTAAATTGTCTGCTTGCAACAATGACAAGTTGCAAAGAGTACATGCAAATGCAAGGGTGGCAATATGGTTCAAGGTCTCTAAATCTACATATAAATCAGATCCCTCACAGATTGTGTTGGATACCTGATATAGATTCAGATCCAAACAGGATAAACCATACAAAAATCCACTAAATTGAACATTTAATTTTAATATGTAGCGGGGAGCCAGACATTATAAACTCAAGGGACGAAATCAATTTTTTATAAGATATGAAAGTTGATATTTTATTTTTCTTAAGGAAATAGAATTTTCTTATACCCTTCGCCAGATTATGAGCATCACAATTTAAATATGCAGAATGTTTATCAAATTGAACGAGCAGAGAGAAATGATTGAATTAATCGATTAAATATTCAAAGCAATAGACAATTAATAATATATGTCACAAAATGTTTTTAAGTGCCAAAAATAAACAAGTATACAATTATATATACTAATTCAATAATAGCTAAATCCATTTTTTATTTTACTTTTGATTATACTACCCAAATATGTTAGGATTATCTTAATACTAATAATAACCCTAATTTAAAAATAAATAAACTAATATATACTAATATGCATATTCTGCTATATAACTAATACGTGTCTGATTATAAATATATAACTAATTTGCCAGTATATACTTAGAATAAGATTATTTACATCAATATTCAACAAAACCTAGTCACAGAAATACATTGCTTATTAATTCAAGCGCAAATTCATCACCTTCCTTATTCTAAGCAATCTAGTTCTATTATTTTAAACATACTCATTCTAATAACTAACACATATATTTTTTATAATTTATAATTTTAAGAAGGGTTTAAGGATACATTTCTAATTTCTTAATATAAATTCTAATTCTAATTTCAATTTCTATATATTACTATACACTAATTTATTTATACCAAATTCTAAATTCTAATACATACATATGACATATTTAAATATTTAATAATTTTTACTATATTACTATCTAACATATATATATATATATATATTTATATGTAATAGTATGATAAGGAATAACTCAGTATCCAGCTCGATATCAAGCTCACCATGCTCAAAGTGCCATTTTGGAGAAGGCATTTTATGTTACTCCCAACCATTTTAGCGAATAACTTGATCCAACTCAATCAATCATGTGGAAGTCGAACTTAATCAACCCAGGACCGAAGAAAAGAGACCTCCACCAACATGAGTGGGCTCATATCGTTGTAGGTCGAGGGAATTAACTCTCGAGGTCAACAACTTATGCATTTGGACTAAGCAGTTGACTAAATGCCAGTCAGGCTTTATGTTAGCTGTCCTTCTCACCTAAGACTATCATCTACTTTTCCTATCTAGATTAAATGTATTGTCAGTGGGTCTCTTCCATAATAAATGCAGTAGACTTGGCACTATACCTCATAGTTGACCAAAAGCAAGCCAACTGATACCTTTCAAAAAACCTCTGATGTCCCTAATATTCTGCCAAATTGTATTATTTATATGGAGCCCAAGGGCATTTTGACCTCCCACTTTTAGGATAGCTCCTCACTTTCAATATCCCTTTTGCACAAATGCTACAAGTACACACACATACACCTTTAGCCCTCTCACCATGCTTTACCCTCTCTCAACTCGATAAAACTTATGCATTAGAGGGTCTTAGCAAAAAGTCACCTCGTCAAACGTAATGTATCCAACAACTTGAGTCATTCACTATAACCTGATCAAGAATACAATAGAATGGCTCTTCAACCTAGAGACACTCAATGAAAATCGACAATAAGCATACACAAGCAAGTAGCACTACTGAATATCCATGAAAAAATATTACAACAAGATGGTTTGACCATGGAACTTTTAGATCAACGATTTTGTGCTCAAGGAAGTTGAAGTCTCTAAGCACATCAAGACACTCGATGCTAGTTGGGAAGGACCTTTACTATGATTAGACTCGCTAAGAACAACTCATATTGGATCGTCGACATAGACGGTAACAAATTACGTTTGCCTTTAGGGCTGTAAATGGATATTCGAAAATTCATTTATTGTTCGTATTTGTATCTGTTTACACAAAATTTATCCGCATCCATTTAAAGCAGATAATATCCGTATTTGATTAGTAAATATCTTATTATAAATGGATAAAGATATGGTAAATACATATCCATTCCGTTTAATATCTTCTCTGAATACATATTTATTAAATGATCTAATATCTATATTTTTTAATAAAAATCTCATAATCGATATATGTGTGTGTGTGTGTGTGTATAAATTATAATTGAAGAATTGGGAATAAAAAAGAATAAATTTAAAAAATTATTGTAATATAGACAAAAAATTGAAGAATAAAGTTAATCAACACAATTATTGTTGGTTGACTTTATAATTAATATACTTAAATGCCATTATTGTTGTTATTGTTGTTGATATTATTATTATTATTATTGAGTACTAATAATCAATTATAAAGTCAATTATTAATTAAAAATTATGCTATTTGTTTGATTGCTTTCTTTTTAATAAAATTATATAGTTTTTTATTAATTAAAATATATATTTATTATAGGTTCATAGATTTAAATATTTGGATATTTGTAAATATATATCTAAATAATTATCATCAAATATGAATATAAAAAAAATAATTTGAATACGAATAAGTTTAATAAAATATGAAAAAATTAGAATAATTATAATCGAATATGGATATATCCTAATTCAACTGATATTTGGTGGATACAAATTCGGATATCATTTTTTAAATAGATACAAATATGAAAACAGTGTATTCGATCTGTTTAACATCCGTTTACACCCCTATTGGCCTTGGAAAGCAGCTAATTTTCACAAAGTTTTGTGTTTAATGAGATCAAGTCTTCTCACTCATAAATAAAACTACCTTCAATAGCATTCACATTAATTATTGTCTTGTGTAATGCATTAATTGAGACTATCAGATTGATTATTACTTTGATGAAATTTGATAATTACTTAATCGATTGTTATTTTGGCAAAATTTGATCAATCCATTTTTATTTAGACAAAATATGACAAGTACTCAATCTTTGAGATCAATTTTTTGATCTATCACCTTTTTTGAAAATGTAAATCGAAACTACATCCAAGGATGTAAATGGATATTAAACGGATCGAATGCACTATTTCTATATTTATATCTGTTTAATTTTTTGAATATTCGGATATGGGTACGAATTTAATGGATATTAAAAAATAATATCTGAATTTGTGTCTGTCAAATATTGATCGAATTTAGATATATCTATATTCGATTACAATTATTCAGATTTATTTATGTTTTATTAAACTTATCCATATTCGAATTATTTTTATATTCATATTCGATGAGAATTATTTGCATATCTAATTTACAAATATCGAAATACATAAATCTATGAACCCGTAACAAATTTATATTTTAATTAATAGAAGGAACTATATAATTTTCTTACAAAGAAAAAAATCAAACGAATAGCATAATTTCTAATTAATAATTGACTTTGTAATTAATTACTAGTACTTATTAATAATAATAATGGCATTTAAGTATATCAATTATAAAGTCAACCAATAGTAATTGTGTTGATTAACTTTATTATTCAATTTTTTCTCTATATTACTATAATTTTTTAAATTTATTCTTTTTTCTTCCCAATTTTCTATTATGATTTTTATATATACATATATGGATTATGAAATTTTTATTAAAAAATATAAATAATATATTATTTAATAAATATGTATTCAAAGCGGATATTAAATGAATTAAATACACATTTATCATATTCATATCAATTTATAATTGGGTATCTACTAATCAAATATAAATAATATCCATTTTAAATGAATGCAGATAAATTTTGTATAGATGAATACAAATGCAAATGGTAAATGAATTTTCAAATATCCATTTACAGATGTAGTTGTATCATGATTGCATGAATGGATCAGTTACTTTTTGGATAAATTTTCCAATATAAATTCAACTTTGCAAATAATTCTCCAAGATTTAGGGGAGCAAGTCAGGTATATGTCTGATGTTGAACATATAAGTATTAGAAACCATAAAATCAAATGGAAAGAGAGAAGTACCATTAATATAGAAAATTATTGTAAATGATATTAAGAGAAAATAAAACCAAACATTTAAAAAAAAAGCAAAATGTTCATAAGAGCATAAATCCTTAAACAATGGCAGATTGGGAGTAGAGGTGAATAGTAGCCTATTCACTCAACTAACCCAATAGCAGCAACAACATCCTATATCTTGACCGCAATAAAAGCATTGTACACATTTTAATCATACTCTTCTAGTGTTTCCATCTTAGGCCCGACCTCGACAACATTAGCCCTTGCAAGTGTATGTGCCTCTTGATCGTTATCCAGGTTGACCATGGTAATTGGTTGAGATGGCCCTGTCACGTCAATGGGAAGATGTTCTACTGGATCAAAAGGAAAGAAGTCAACTATTGATATCCGTCTTTACAATTTATCGCACCAAGGGAACAATGAACTCGATCTCCTTTGCCATGATTACTACATTGGGATAAGGAGGCCCTCATTTACATCAAGATATTTATAAAGATTCTTATCTTTAAAGATATCAAGTTGAGTCTCATCAAATTATTCAAATTAACAGCTAAGCATTATTAGTTGACCAAGGGTTTTTCTGAAGTTATCTTCTTAGTTGTCTGCCCAAAGATAATGCAACTTTGTTGAACACAGGGCATACTATAAACTATTGAATAGTCTGTTTTAATGTGCTTGAACCCAACATTGGTATCTCTCTCAGCTGCCTTGTATCCTTTAGAGTAACACCTCTTGTGAGCATGAGTAGCCTTGATATGAAGCTTATGGATTTTTTTCATCGAGGAGACTCTTCTCCTCCATAACCTCTACCAAGTGCCACTCTATGTCTTTCCTAGCATCGAGCGTCTTGTTCAACTCTTTGATTTGAGCCTACATCGATTCCACTTTGGTTTTTAAGACCTAAGAGGCCTCTTTCTCTAAAGCTTCACACTTGCCCGCCATTCATTGTGGTCAACTAGGGAAAGTTCGAAGCATTAGCACAAGTCGTACCCCTATTACACTATAAGAAAATAAGCAAGCAAATATTAGTAAAAGTGAACGAGCTCAAAAATTAGTTAAAGGATCCATTGTTACAATATTTATCGAACTGAGGGCCATAAAATTCTAGTGCTTCAAACTTTTCCTCATCGAACATCTGAAGGACATAGTCAAAGAGTCGAATATCCTTGTAGGGTAGAGACTCTCCCTTTTGAACCAAGGACTTATTATGTGGAGGTGCCTTCCTAAGGGCCTCATCCTTAGCACCCTTTTCCTCGAGAAAAAGGACAAAGAGGGGATAGTGCCTACAATCATCATAGCAATGCTTTGGGCTCTCCCTTCTTCAGGTCAAGCTTCCATTCTATTTGCTTTAGAAATGGTGACCTAAAGTATGTTGGCCATTATAGATCAATCTACACTAGAACAGCTCGATCAAAAACTTTAAACAATAAATAGGTGAGTAAATTCAATAAAGAAAGAAACCCACCTAAATGAATGCCTTTGATGAGGTTGGAGGTTGTATTTAGTGATAGGGTAGTGTTTGGATTGATTCGACTAGAGAGGTTGAGCGATCCAATAGTAATATTCTTCGAGATCTGAGATCTACAATCAATAGCAAATTTTAAACTAGCCAAGGTACCCCTGACTAAAGCACTCCAGTGCTCAAGTTAGTACTAGTTGACTTAAGGTAATCGAATAGCAGAGTAAGAAGTATAGTATATATGGCATTACATGGAGTGTGACTGGCGATGAGATATTTATAGCTTTTTTTTGATAGATGATATGTCTAAGATGCCCCTATCAAGTGTAGAGGGCACTTGTCCTTACCTGAGGGTTATTGGTCGCTTTCAATATCAGTACTATTTCAGGTGGCATTATCTTCTGCTTTCTAGTGTGAATAGCACTCTAGGGGTGCGCCTCCCTGCTAGAGTTGGTAGCAGAGATTGTACTAGGTGGCACACGCCATTTATGCGGAGACACATTACTTGTTAAAGCATTAAATGTGGCAAAGATATGAATCGGCACTAGAGTAAGCACTCTAGTCAACAATCATCGAATAGACAAGGCGGTCGACCAGAGGGATGGTTGAACTATTAAAGTAGCTTGAAGCCTCCCGTTGGGTGTGGTCGAGAGCTATTCACTTGACTGAGTGGTTGTGGTCGAGTGACACGACCCGATTGGGTCCAGAAGTACCGTTAGGCTATGCATGCTAAGTGGGCCTAGGGGCCCTCTCTGAGGTTGATACCTTGTTGGGCTGGGCCTATTAGCCTATCTCATATCATGAGTCTCCTTCATACGTAGTCCTGATCAAGCTTGTTGATGAGAAGGAACAATGAGTAGATAACTGAATAATGGTTATGATGGTTATGTGTATTTGACTAGGGTTTTGAACTCTCAATCAAAGCTTTTGAATACTCAATCAGGGTTTTAACAATTTTACTCATTTAATGTATTAGTTACATCACAGAACACAAAGCGCCAAGGGGTGACAGTGCAATTATTACTGTTGCTTGGGTTCCCGTATCTAAATGCCTATAAATAGGCAGGGTAGGAGCATTCATTTTTCACTTTTGCTTAATCTGGTCTAGTTAAGTTCTTGCTCTTAGAGTTCTCTAAATCCTTTCAACACCTTAGAGTTTTCAAGCTACCCACTATAAGTTCTTTTGCAAGCTTGTGCCTTCCTTCATTTTTCTGTGTAAAGATGTCAACTGCATAAGATAGTGAGGATACTATATCTTAGAGCATGCAGTTTGAGGGGAAAGTTGGGGTTGAAAGTGCATCTGAGAGTGCACTTGAGAGTATTTCTGATAGTTTATCGAGCGATAGCTCAACCTCGAGCAGCTTGAGTACAAAAAGGGCTGCTTTCTGGGGACGATGCTGGCCCCAACAAAGTGCCGGCACCTTGGGGTCGATTGTTTACTTTAGATCACTATAGTGAAATAGTATCTAAAATCTCCTTTGCTGACTTAGTTTGAATTAGGGAGATGTACCATATCCCTGATGAATATGAACTTTTGGTGCCTGAGTCTTGGGGTAGGATGCATCAACCTCCAAGGAGATGCATAACCGTGTTTGAGGAGGGATTTAGGTGCGGCCTTAGGTTTTCTTTAGTGTTAGCCATAGTCGACCTCTTGGTGGGCCTTGAGGTTTGTATAATCTAATTCATTCCCAATTATTTTGCCACGATCTATTGTTTTATTATGCTGATGCACTTATTCGGCCAGCTAGCCTCTTTTGCCAACTTTTCCAATATATTCCATTTGCCAATATCCCGAAAGTCAGGTAGTATTGAAGAGTTTGGGTTCTATTATTTGATAGCGCATCCACGTTGAAAGTTCCTGGTAGCCCCCTCCTCCTCATATGACCAAGAATGGAAAAAATATTTTCTTTATGTTCAAGGGCCTGGAGAGTTTAATATTCCAAGGGGGTGGTGGAGGGGGCATGTGGAAGTGCCAGGGAACTAAACGCCCAACTAGCCCAACACATTCATTTGGGATCTAGTCAATTTTCAGTAGATAGAGGCCTTGGTTCTAACTGAGGAGAGATGTCTGGTACTAGTTGGCCTGTCGCCAATTGTGCTTGACTTGTTTGCGGGCGACCAGTTAGGTAGTGATCTTTGTCGACTGCGATAATATAGATTTCTATCTTTCTGCTCGATTCTGATGGTTTATGTTATTTTTTGTTGGCTGATCGAGAAAAAGTAATGGCTCATAGCTGAGCAAAAGCCTTAGTAAGAGCTTAAAGGAACGACGAGTGTCGCCGAGCTACTGCTCAACGAGAGGCCTCTGCAGCAAAGCCTGCCATCTCAACCCACTTAAGCAGTCTTAATTGATCTTAATAAGGAAAGTCAAGAGTTTATTCAAGACTAGGACCTCCTCTTTGATCAATTCCAGCACCTCTAACTCCTCGAACTCTAAGAGGTCACGAATGAATGTATTATCCTATTATGGGCTTTCATGGTTCAATAAATTAATTTTTCCTCTCCTCTAACCCTGCAAGACATTGAATAGTTGGTCCTTGGGGCTCGAACATAGAAGAATTTCTTCTTTTAGTCCTGTCAATAGGATGAGAAAGGAGTAAAGAGAAACTTTTAGCGTAGATGAGATGTTATATAATAAAATCCAGATTTAGAAAAATTCCTATTTTTCTTAAGGTAGGATAGTGAAATAAATTGCAAATATTTGCAAATGAATGTGGCTAGTGAAAAATCTTCATGAGTGCGACAACATTTTATAGAATAGGAAAAAAATTAAGAAAGAATTGGGTTGAACAAATGCTTGTGACATTTAAGAGGTTGACTATAGAAGGCATGATTGGGAACTTAAGCTTGCAGTGTACAGTCAATTGATGGACAGTTGTGCATCCAGGAAAATGTCGATCCATGATGTCCTCTAGTCCAAGAAGAATGAGTTCAAATTCATGGGAATATGGTAGGTTAACCTAAAAGTCTCTAATTCACCAACCAACATAATTGACCTAATGTCACTAAAATGCGTGGGAGCCATAAATCTTCTCCTAGATAACCTAATTCGATCTATGGTCATCGAGGGCCCTATCCTTGTAACCGCCTTTCAAGGTTCCTCTTTCTCAACCCTAATCTTGTCTCTCTCAAACTCTTTCCCTTTGAAGAAAGTGCTAGTAGTTTTACTATTGCTCGACATGGTCTCCTCCGACTCTTTCCCTTAGTCTGCTCAATATTCTTTGAACTTTGACCCTTTGAATTTGTTGAACCTCCTTCCCCCATCAGTAAAAACCTAAGCATACCAAACTTATCTCTCATTAGTTCTCTCGTTTTCAAGTCTAAAGGGTCGGCGTATTTTAAAAAGAATATGAAAAATGAAAAGGGCAAAAATTATAAGGATTATAAGAAAGACACTTGCGCAAATGATAGAGAAATAATGAAAATTTGCTCACTAGAGCACCGGAGAATAATTTCTCTCACTAAAAGAAGATAAAGGTTGCTTGCTAGGTCGATAAGTGGAAAGGTGCAAGTAGGTGAAAGTGAAAAATGAAGAGGTCAGGGACCACATTTTTTATAATGATCCAAGAAAGGTTAATCAACAAAGATTATTTGCAACAACTCATGATTGCACAGGTGTTGGTTACCTCTATTAATTTATTTAACCAAGATACTTTGAATCCTGCACATGTGGAGTTTTTGAATTTTTGAATTTTCTTGCTCAAATAACGAAACAAATTAACCCCACACGTCAAACATAGAATGGGTTTTAGTGAACAAGATAATTAGCTTAATTGTTGGATTATTCTCTTAGGTTACTCCTCAATTGAACTAAAAAATAAGGGGCCTCATGATTATATCCAACTCGACATAGAGCTCAGCTTGCTCAAAGTATTATTTTGAAAAAGGCGACTTCGTATTTGCTCTACCGTCTTGGCGAATAGCTTGATTGGATTCAAATTAACCATTAGTAGGGATTATTAGACTCCATGATCGAATTTAAATCAACCATTAGACTCTATGATCTAAAAAACATTACCTTTGCTAGCATAAGTTGGCTCACAATGTGGTAGGTCGAAGGTATTGACTCTTGAGGTCAATAACTCATGCATGTGGCTTGAGCGGCTACATTAAATGACATCTAAGCTTTCTTTCAGTCGTCCTCTCCATATTTAATGTTTCCATCTACTCATTTTATCTATATTAAGTGCACTGTTAGTCGGTCTCCTCTGTAATAAATGTGATAGATCTGCCATTATACCTCCTTGTTTACTCGAAACATGTCAGGTAACACCTCCTAAAAGACCTCTAATGCCCCTAATATTCCATTAAACTATACTATTTATAGGGATCCCATGGTCATTTCGACTTCTTACTTTTAGGGATGGCTTCGTGCTATGAATATCCCTTTCACAAGTGCTACAGGTATGCACATGTACACTTTTGGTCCTCTTGCTACACTTTGTCCTCTCTCAGCTTGATTTGACTTAAGTATTGGAAGGTCTTAGGTGAGGGCCACCACAACAAGTGTAAACTTCCCTTTTGGTTGTAGACTCAATGCACCTTCGCACTTGAATAAAAGAAGAAGCCCAAATTTCTCTTAGGCTCACACAAATCCCTCTAAATATCAACTTTCACGAAAAAATACCTCTTTACAATACTATAATAATTAATAAACTAGGCTATGTACTAGTAGCAATGGAGGCATACAACAGAGAAGCGATGGCGGTGAAAGGGGGACGACGAGATGGTAGGTGGATATGAGCATTTGCAGCTATAGCGGGTGGACAACGTAGTGGGAAAAAAGAAGTAGAGATGACAAAAATTAAGGAGAGACAATGTGACAACAACAAGAGGGATGGTGGAGAGTGGATCAACAATAACAACTCTAATAAGATGGAGAGGAGAGGAGAGAAGAGAAAAGAAGATGAAGAAACAAAACGAGAAAACAAAAGAAAGGAGAAAATGAAAAACAAGATTCAAGGAAAATTTAATTAGGGTTTCCAATGGAATTTCAAATGAAAATTCCGTTGGAAACATTTTTAAGAAATAGTAAAAAGAGAAGTTTTTGTTTTGGGAATGAAAAATTTGTCAAATATATATTGTTTTCTTATGGTATTTTCATCGGAAAATGGAGCGACCACGTACCAATTTCAAGAATGTTTCTGATAAATGTTTTGCCAAACAATTGCCTGCTAATTCCACCATCAGTGTGCAATGTTTCAATGGCTTTCCATTGAATTTCCAACTAAGCGCTTCAGAAATGGTGTCCATCAAAATTTAAATGAGAATCTGTCATAAATTTGTACTTTTTTATAGTGATTATATGAATTAATTAGACCTTTCGGATTTGTTACTTGAGCCTATTAATATTTCCAAACTAGGCCTTTTGAAAAACTTTTTCAAATTAAAAATATTAATGAAGTGAGCTTAACTTTGGACAAAAAATATTGCGACAAATTTATTGAAAACAAGATTGAAAATTTTGAAATAAAAATTTGTTGATATGGTTTTTGGGTGAAAAATATTTTAGTAGGTTAATTGAATATAAATATTTAATTTTAATTAATTTTTCTCAAAAATAAAAGAAAGAAATAGTTGCCTACGATATTTTACATTTCTTCAATTTTCCTTTTTGACATCTTAGTCTTCCCTCGAAAACAAAGGCTTTACCAAATCTAGCTAACCTAAGTCGAACTGAACATTATCAAAATTGAAAGTCAAATTGTCCGTATTTTGACTTCATTACTTGGTAGTTGGTGCCATTGCTGGCAGCTGGTACGTGTAATTCTTTCAAAATTAAACGTGTTAATTTGAAGAGTCATTGGCCACGCAATGTCTGTGGCGGGCGAACTTTGACAGTCCGAGCGCCATTATAGTAAGATTTCATTGGGCTTGGATTTTATTTTTTTTAAGAGGGTATTATAAATAGTTAATTTTTATCATTTTAATAAAGTAATATTATTTTATTATTAAATTAAATAAATTAAAATATAAATTATCAATAATGTACATATAATATACAATACATTTATTTCGAATCAAATACAAAATCTTCCATATAATAGGGGAAGATTGATGTTACTTAAACCACAAACCATTTCTCGATTTATGCGTGCCATCCTTGTGCAGGGCCCATGCTAATCTTCTCTGTATCGTTCCAATTTTCTCGAATGTCCCCGAAGGGACACTTAAACCACAAATCACTAGGCATTGGGTTTCAATTATGAGGACTACGAATTTTAAAACAATTGTGACTACTCATACAATAAAATTTAAATAGACTTATAATTATTATGGTTAATCTAATAATTAGAGTCTTATAACCTCTTAAAACGAGTTACGCGTTTCGAGTGGACAACAAGCATAACATACAATTCTCCAATTTAAAAACTCATTTTTCAATCTGGTAAGCTCACGTTATTGACCACTCACGCAGCCCTGCCATTCTCCTTGTTCTTTTCTTTGTTTTATAATATTCTCTCTCTTTATTTTGAAAATCGTAAATAGATGAATATGATTATTACATATTTATTTATTAACTATATGAGCAATTAAATCATTTTAAAAGTATTAGAAAAGCACTTGACTTGAATATAATAATGATTAAACAATATAAAATAACAAGAAGATTTTGTTTTTATCTTCTTCTTTTTCTTTTTCTAAATGGAAGACAATGGAGATATTAGGCTAAGGCGTAACCAATTTCAACTCAATAAAAAGTAGCAAAGTTAAGAATAACTTCGTCGAAAAGGAGTTTCAGATAAAATATGGGTTATTTGATAAATATGAAAAATTAGTCAACAAAATTTTTTAAAATTAAATATGGTTTATTTGATTTTTCGAACAAAATATGAAAAAGTAGTCAACAAAAAATTTTAAACTAAGGAAAAATTTAAATTATTTTCTTAGGTAGCGTTTGATTGTAGAGATTACCTAATATTACAAGTCTTAGTAGTACATAATCTTGTGTTTAATAAGAGAGATTCAATTGCTAGGCCTGATAACTATAGTGGACAGTTTGAAAAATGTTCATTGCATTAAGTGTTAGTTAAATTGGATATTTGTATGTGCGATTGCAAATCTCACCCCAAGATTCGATATAAAATTACTTAAGTATCCTTTGCACATATTGAGAAGCATCAATATTTAGAGACAATGTTATCATTTTCGTCGTTAGCCTCTCATATTAAACAATAAATTGATATTGATGGAGATTATATTGTGCATCAATGTGGAATACTATCTTCATAATCGAATAAGAATGTGAGAGTATTAATTTCAATGACATAATTGATTTTCTACTTATCTGTTAAGTAACTTTTGATATCAAATACAATCATAAATAGTTAATGTGAAAATTGATTCAAAATTTTAAATTCTGGGTATCGTAATAAAGATGCCATTTTATTGAACGTTACTCCATTTAGACAACTTTTATTCAATTTCATTAAAATCTCAACCTCAAATTAATGTCATAAAATCAACATCAGAACACAAGCAAATTTAAGACAACCCAAGTATACGACACAATACACACTTGAAATGAAAAACACAGTGCCACGTGGCACATTCTATCTAAGAGATGGATGGATATATGCGGTAGTGGTGGTGGCAAAGAGTTTGGAGAATACGTAGGCGTGGTCCAGCTATACCACCCCACGCCCCAAAATGCCCGTCCCTCATTCCCACCCACAAACCCCGCATGAGATTAGAAATTATCCGGTTTGCGGTCGGCGAGTATAAAATGCTAACCCAGAATGGGGTTTTAGCCGTGTTATTGCCATTTGTTAGTTGGTCCTTGGTTGGTTCTCCCAAACCCAGAGGTTTAATATAAAAACTTTTCCATTCATTTCTTTTTTTTTTTTTTTCTTCTTTTAAATTTCTGTCCACAAACCATTTTTCATCTTATTTTCCTTTATTTCATCCAATACAGTTTAGTTTATTTGCGTGACGTAAATCGAAATTCCTGTTAGAATCCTTATGGAAAAGAGGGGGAGAAAAGAAATTCATGCGTAAATTTCACTCCGGAATCAAATTACTAAATCAGGTCACTATACTTCCTGTCCAATTTTTTGAGTACTATTTCTGTCGTCCTTTTTTTGGGGTTCTTGTTTGGATTTGAATTTCTGGTGTGGGGGTTTGGATTTACGTGGTTTTTCTTTCTGAATTTTCTCAAATTTGAATGTTGGTTTTTGAGTTTGTTTTATTTGATGGAATTCTCGTTGATCCTGCAGAGATCTGATCAAATTTTGCAAAACTGGGTGATTTTTGTTTGATTCCTTACATTTCAAGTTTAAAAAAATGAGAGTTTTATCATAGGCCGAGCGGTTGACTTGGAATTTGAATTTATGTTTGATTTGTTCATTTGTTGAGTCCTCCAGTGTTTTTCCGTTAGGTGAAGAAATTATAAATTCCAAGTTGGAAATTTCTCGTTTTTAATACTTGCAGTCTTCTGAATTTGAATTGATCGGACTCTGGGAATCACATAACCAGATCTGATGTATTTGCAATTTTGTGATTCTCATGAATCTTTTTTTTTATTTTTTATTTTTCCTGTCATTCCAAAAAGCTTTGTGCTTTATAACTCACTTGATTTTCTTGTCGAGCAACTGGTTATTTTCACACGAGTTTTTTTATACAAAGTGACCAGATTAGACTACCGTAGCTTCGGTCTAAAACTTGATCTTGATCATGGCATAATTGTGGTGGAATGTTGTACTTGGTAGTTGGATCAGAGGAAACCTTTTATCTGTTACTTCAGTTATTCTTGCGCACTTGGTTACGGATCTCACTTCTTGATGGTCTTAGTTTTCATTAGTTTCATAGGCTCTATATTCAAACCGGAAAGATGCTGCAACGTTTAAGGTTTTTTTGATTGGCTTTTCTATTATCTAGGTTTAAGGTTGGCTTTGAAAGTCATTAGATCATATATTTTTTGGAATAGTTTTTGAAGGGTGTTAAAATTTTAGCTTTTGATCTTTTATTATCTTCTTCTTCTGCCTCTCTCTCTCTCTCTCTCTCTCTTCTTTTTGTTTTAAATTTAATGAGTATTTTGAGTCAAACCGTGCTACTGGGTTGAAGTAATCGTACTGCATTATTGAAGGTTTTATCATTTATGTGGTTTTGGGTTGACTACATTTCTTGAGTCTTCACTTGCGTATTGTTATTTTTGAATTGGTTTGCAGCTGATTAAAACGTTTGATGAATTTTCTGTAGATTGAGGGTGATACTACAACATAACATTATTGCATTTGATGATCTCATATTGGCATGCTACCTAAGATATGGTATCAAAGAAGAGGCTGGATTGTGGATTTAATGGCTATTGTGCCCCACTTATTCCCAGAGCTCCTAGATCAATCAGGGTAACCATGTTTTTCAGTAATGTGTATTCTGCCATTCATAAAATTCTGAATGTAACCAAGCACATCATATTTTTATGTCTTCCTAGAGGAGAGGGCCGTGCAAGAAATTGGTGGAAGACAGCAAACTTTGTGCCTTTGAATTACTTGCAGCTGTAGCCGGCAAGTTGTTACAGGAGAGTGAAAGCTCTGCTTCTAGTAATGGAGCCGAAGGGAAATTTCAGGTTGGCATTTGTCAAGATGGAAATGAGAAGAGGCAGCCTATAGATGACAAAGCTTTGAAATCAGAGAGCTTTGACCATGGAAGTTGTGCTGAGAGTGTATATGTTCCTGAAATTTCTGTTCAGGAGCACAATCTCTTATCTGAATTTAAGGGACTTCCACAAGTAGAAAATGATGATGTTGCTGAACACACTTCTGAACGTGCAGCTTATGATTTAATAAAGAAAATTGATTGTGATATAAAACTAGGCATCTCTGAGGACAAGAATTCAGATGGAAATACTACCTGTAAAGTAGGAGGCTCTAATTGTGTTGGTAATAGCTTCAACCGTAAAGTAGAGAGTCGATCAGAAGTGCAGTCGGGGGATGAAAAAAATAAGATAGGATACTTATCCATGGCTAACACATCAACTGTAAAGGATCCAATTGGTAAATGTGTGAATACTAATGTACTGATTAACTCAGAGAGTAGTGTACAGTTGCCCTTGTACAGGGACCCCATTCCTGATGCTTTATTGCAAAAGCGCTGGAATAATGTAAAGTTAGGGATTAGAGATGATGACGAAAATTCTTTTGGGTGCAATAAATCTAGCACCAAGATTAGGCCTTTTAGGCCACAGCCACGTGGTGGACACCGTAGAATAAGGAAGATGATGGCATCCAAATACTGGAAAGCAGCCCCCAAACTGAAGGATTGTGAACTTTATGATACAAGTAAGTGGTGATTACATGTCTCTCCAAGTTTAATAAGCATAAGAATTCTACAGTTTTGTCAGCCTATATAGCAGATGTAATTGGTTATCCTTCTTTTGCTAACATGTTTTGTGTTTAAGGTGAGGGAATGAAGTCCTTTTATCGATACAGGAAGAGCATTTATGCACGAGAAAGATGTCAACGAGCACCGCTTAAGCAAAGGAAATTGATTGATCACAGCTTTGCAGTTGCATATGATCAGGAAAACAGCAATGATAGTGTCTCTAATTTTCCTGAGAAAGGGATGAGACGGGATAAGAGTAGCTCAGCCTTGATCTTGCAGACAGGTCCTCTTCATCATTTTTGTTATTTGAAAGTTATGGTGTTGGCAGATTTTCTGAATAGTTATTGTAATACCTTGCAGCAAGTGGTGTGCCAGCAACAGTGAAAGGTCATCCAAAAGCAAAGGATCCTCATGGTACAAGAATTTTTTCCTATGACATATATTCTCTTTTAGGTTTAATGTATTTTCTTAAGCAGATTTCTTAAACGTTTGTTATCTATTCTTCAGTGAAATTTAGCATTAAGTCACTCAAGGTGCCAGAACTTTACATTGAGGTCCCTGAGACTGCAACTGTTGGTTCTCTGAAGGTTTGTTTCTTATTTTCCAATATCATTGATATGAAACATTGTATGCTTATTGATGCATGTGTGGGACATAAACAACCTTCCCACTAACATTGTGGGTGTGCAACCTTTATCTCAGTATGAATTATTGCAAGGCATTCATGTCTTTTTTGTCATGCATTTTGGATGAAACTAGTAGTTGAGACTTCACTCCTGCTATCCAATATGCTTAGTAAATCTGGTAAACAGATGCTGATATGCAGTTTCTGCATCTGTTTTTCAGAGGACTGTGATGGAGGCAGTTACTGCTATTCTTGGAGGTGGGATACGAATAGGGGTAGTTTTCCAAGGGAAGAAGGTCAGAGATGACCATAGGACTTTGCAGCAGGCTGGTATTTCTCAGTGTAGCAACCTTGATAATTTGGGTTTTACATTAGAGCCAAGTTTTACAAATGTTTCCCCATCTGTGACTCCCAAAAATCAACTTCCAGTCTTATCACCATGTGATGCAGATCAACCCTTTCTAAGGTATTCTGATGTTTTTTTGGCCTTATTGATGTATTTGAATGTCTAATGCTTCAGCTTCTGTTCCACGGTGGCCATACCAGTATCACATGTATGATATATGATAGTTACTCCCTTGACGGATGGGCCTTTTTTTTGGCATTTAGAAACACAGACAAATTTGACATGTCTATGCTTAGTGCTCACTCTCCTCTTATTGACTGCATTTTGAGTGACAATAATGCACTTTGGAATACTTCGTTGTAAGCCCTCATAGAGCTCTTCTTTGCTTATAACACAACACATTATGGAAATAACCTTTCAGTTGAGTTGATGCTGCCGCAATTGTTTCAGCCGTAATCTAATGGGATTGGGTGGATTGATTTCCATCTCTGAGTGAATGCACTGATCATGCATCCTGTTCTCCAGGTCTCCTGCCACACCAATGATTGATTCAGGGATCTCAAATGCCTCAGTTGATCTCCCGCTTGTTACTAAGTCAGACAATGTGGACGACAATGAAGATAACAAGGAATTTATCTCTTCTCCAAAGACCCCTGAGAATGCATTAATGGAGGGAGCAGTTCCTGACTCCAAGGCATTGGTACCAGTCCCTCCAATGAATGTGGAGGCACTTGCAGTAGTTCAAGGGAGCCTGAAACCTAAACGCACTGAGCTTTCACAGCGTAGAACTCGGAGACCATTCTCTGTGGCAGAAGTGGAAGCTCTGGTTGAAGCAGTTGAAAAGCTGGGAACTGGAAGGTAAAGGACTATGAAATATGGATTATTTTGAGATTATATATAGATTATACATGGATTGTATATAGAAATCTTGTTGTTCAAAAATGAATGTTGTAATTCACTTTAATTTCCTCTTTGGTTTGTGCAGGTGGCGTGATGTTAAAATGCTTGCGTTTGAGAATGCAGATCATAGAACGTATGTTGACTTAAAGGTATGAAATCTATCTGATATATCAATTAATTAGAATTGGATGCTTGCTTGTCTAAATGTCTTTATCCTTGAGCCTTTAGGATTCGTTTTTAGTTAGGTGGCCTCTGAATTGTGATAACTTGCTGTTTGGGTTTATGGATTTGTGAGTTTCTGTTTTTGATACTGGCAAGATACCTTCCTCTCAGGAGGGTCTAATGATCCGCATTATAATATTCTATTTGGCACATGCTCTTAGTTATATAATATTTGTAAGTGAATCTTATGATTGATGAAAAAAGCCAAACAAATGATTCACATGGGTTGTGGATAGGCTTAGATTCATAACAGAGATTTTTAACTAAGCAAATTAAGAAGCTAACTGTTTTGGGCATGTGATGTGGGTATTTTAATACAGGATAAATGGAAGACCCTAGTACATACAGCTAGCATTTCCCCTCAACAAAGAAGGGGAGAGCCTGTGCCTCATGAGCTGTTAAACCGAGTGTTGTCTGCGCATTCATATTGGTTGCAGCATCAGTCGAAACAACAAGGAAAGCAGCACCTGAATCCCACTGTGGAACCTCTGAAAATTATGGATTCTACCGTGGGAGCTTGAGCAAATTGTTCCAATTTGTTGAATTGTAAAAAAGTTTATTATCACAGGAAAAGATTATAACCATGAAGTTGTAAAAATGTGTTTCTCACATACTGATTTGTTGCTGCCTGGCTAGTCTTTTGCTGACTTTGGATGGAAGGCTAGCTTTCTGTAAATGATTGGTGGAATAAGGGGGTTTTAACGGACATTGGTCTTGCCTCTTGGTGTTCGCTTTCGATCTTTTCAACCTATTAATTCTCTTACTTTTTGTGTTTAAATTTTGGAGAAGAAACAAGTGTGGTATGGGTAAATGAATCAAATGATTTGTAGACACGTAAAATGGAAGAGCGAGATATTCATCAATATTGAGCTAGATTTTTCTCTTCTGATGGATGCATTTTTTCGATGGGTTTGATTTTGGTATTTTAAGTTAATAACTTTTTATGTGATTTTAATATAAAAATAATAATTTGTAAATTTTATTATCATTCTTGTCTTCTCTTTTTTTTTTTTTTTT
>JACGDI010004166.1:778945-813121 GCA_014898725.1 Jacaranda copaia
CTGCCAACCTGCCAACCTGTCCCCTATCATGACTTCATCCCCTGTCTTTTCCTTTTCCTTTCAATTTATTGTACACAAGAACATGTTTAAAAAAATTTAAAAATTAATATTGATATTATCATATGCCTTCCATCAATTGATATGCGCTCCCTCCCATTCACGAAACAAAAAATATTTTTATAACTCCGTCCAAAAAAAGGTTTTTGGAGCGACTCAAATTAAGTTGGATAATTTTTTCAAATTCAGTGCTAAATAGGTTCATCAATCTACTCACAATATATTTAAAATTTAAATTAAAAAGATTTAACTTCATTATTACATTGATATTGTTAAAAGAACCAACGATTGAAAAATTAGATTTCTTAACATACATACATACATACATACATACATACATATACAGCACGTGAAGCAGTCAATTTCTGCTTAAGGATGGTATACTTCTTCTGTTCATGATATCTCAAATTATTATTACTTCTTATAAAAAAATCTAAGCCCAGGCAACATTGGATTTTCTTAAAATAATAATTTTGCTTTTGTTAGAAATTGATTTGAAAATTTTCAATTTTAGACAAAACTTTAAATAAATTATTGAAGTTATAGGGCCTAACAAAATCTACATTGCCGGTGGCTGACATAAGAGTTGGCACAGGGTTGCGTTTTGTCAAAACTCGTGCACCTCAACCACCCCAGATCAATGACCCTGTGGATCAGCCCATTTGAGCCATTTTATATTTTGATAAATATAAAAATTATTTTTAAAGCAATTAATATCAACTCAATTTTCTAATGATCATAAAAATAATGTTATTATAAATTTATATATGCATATTTTGAATTTTTAAAAATTCAAAATTTCACACATATTTTCACTTGTATATATATTGAAACCATAAACTATTTATTAATATTACTTTATTATTTTAATTTATGAAAATATTATATATACATATATATTTTGTATGAGTGCATACATATACAATTTTTGCTTATATATGTTGATGTAGTTTGGAAATAGAGCAAGGTCTTTTTAGAAAAATAATAGAGTGTCAGTTTGCCTTCCTTGAAACGCGTGCAGAGAGAACTTATCTTCACAAAATTTTTTCAATTGTGAGAAATTTTTGTTAATGATTTCTTGTCTATTGGGATTTATGTCCTCTTTACTCAGTTAATTAATTTTGGATCATGTATTTTTTAATTAATTTATCAAAGTGTTCTTATAGTAATTTTTAGCAGATCATCAAGCCACCTATTTTTGAAAGAAAATTTTCAAATTTCATATTGAGAATATATTATAAGTTTAATTTGTTGCCTTTTTTTTTAATCTTACTTTGTTAGAAGTATGGCTTCTATACTAAAGGCCTTACATTTTTCTTTTTGAGGCCTAAAATATAAAAGAGAAAAGGAAGCCTACGGCGTTCGCCTTTCTTGTTTAAAGGTAGAGCCATCCTTGCTCTTTGGACCCTTTGTTTTATTTCTCCTTTTTGACTCAGTTAGTAAAAATTTCGTATTGGACCAAAAGATATTTGAGAACCAGTTTAGTTTTGAGTTGAGTTTGGGAAATGAGCCTTTAAGTGATTGAACAAGAGGGAGCAAAGGAGAAGTAGTGGCGACAATCAATGGTTGGTTGGTTTGCTGCCATAGACGGCAATGTTGGGTGGCTACAATGTGCTAGGAATGAGCGCCCATAGAATGCAAGGGCTAGTTCGTGTTCATAGAGGTCATCCTTCTTATGGCGTCGCATCATATATTAGTCCTCCATTAAATGTGTTTGTCAATCCAGGCCAATTGAAATGAATCTAAGAGCATTTGTGTCATGATTGATAAAGCGATGAAAATCAAGTGTTTACTTGGACTGGAGGAGTTAGATGTTTTAAGTCGTAGGATTGCTTTTCTTATGAGTTTAAGTTCATCCTTCCCTTATCTTGAGAAAACTTGGTGTCATCTCTTGAAGGATATTTTATTATCTTTAGTAGTTACTTTACTTGTGCTTCTTCAACTCCCCTGACTGTTTTTTGTTAGACATAGTGTAAAGTTATGGTGTGTGTTTGAGTCAATTTGTGCTCAAATTTTCCCATATTTTGTGGGGTTTTGGTAGCATTTGAGTGAGTTAGGCTTGCTTGTATCTTTAGATAGTTACCATGCTTTGTTGGGATGCTAAGGTACCAAATAAAATATTCTTCCATTCTTTCCCCAAACCAAATAGTAAATTTTTATGTAGGTTACTTTTGTTGAGGGCTCCTTAGAAAGATAGGCATTTCTTCATTCGAGACGAGGGTTGGGATGTTCCTTATGAGTGGAGTGGCTCTCCCTCTTTAATTTATCCTAGTTAAGATCATCAAAGTCTTCGCATGGGTTTCATTGAAGTGAAATTGTTTAGTTCTTCTTTTAATGTCACCTATACGTTTTTTGCAAGTACATCATGCACATTTTTCAATGATCCACAAATTATGAATATAACCTTGGGGAACATCATGCACATTTTTCAATGAAGAACTATCAAAGCATGTGAAAAAGCATTTTCGTTCAATTAAAATTTTTACAACTACACTTAAGCTTGAAAGTATTTCTATTCAACTAGATAATGTATAGCCCACTATTACTACTCTTTAGATTGATTAAATCAATATGTTGTCAGCAAATGAAATTTCTTTGCATGGTAAAGCACTAGCTCTAATAAGATAATCTTTGTCAAATGCTTTATACATGATATTTGTTTAAAGGATAGAAAAAGTTTATTTTATCATTGTAGCTACTAAACATTCACAAAATAGGTCAAAGTGAGACCTCGGAGAAGATGACATAGAGCAAAGTTATTAAATTCATTTGGAAGAACATAATCTAGTGTTTTAGGATTCCAAAAATGTAAACATAAGATAATAAGACATAATGTCAGGGCAAAAGGATTATGGATAGGTGCAAAGAATTGTCTATAATCAAAATTTCACATCAATTTGACTCGGCATCTATAGGCCAACAACCAGGCACAAGTTGCAAACTAGACATTGTTGTAGCATTTGAGAGTTCAAGTTGAGGTAGAGAAAAGTGTTTAGGTTGAAGAGCTCCTAAGAATGCTCTAGGCATATAGAATCATCCCCAGGGCCATCAATAGAGAAATCCTACCTACCTTATGTATGGATTTGAAGCTATCATCTTTGCAGAAGTACACATTGCGACACTAAGCGCCAACATGACTCACAAGAGAATGGTGAAACTAGAATGATGGATCTTGATTCATTGAAGAAGTCAGGAACAACCTATTTGAAAATTCTAAGGTTCAAATGTAACATAGAGCGAGCTTACAATCGAGAGGTGAAATTAAGAAAGTTTGAAGTTGAAGATCTAGTCCTAAAAAGACTAAAGTTTCTAAGTAAGTGGAAAATTTTGACCCTTATTGAAATGAACTATGTAATGTGATCAAGATTAGAAAGCCAAGATCTTATTAACTCAAAAGTCTAGATGGGATGGAGTTGCCACAACATTGGCATGGAGATAATCTCCAAAAGTTTTTCGCCTAATATCTTTTATGTACTTGTTTTCCATTCAATCTTATTCTAATAGTTAATGGAAAAAATATTCTCCCTTATACTAGGACAAACAAAAATGATATTCTCAATGTCTTTATTGATAAAGGTCTAGGTGATGATATTTCATCAATTATCTACACGGCCAACGCATTGAAACACATTTCAAGAGTTAATTTGAAAAAGATTAATAAAAGTCTGAAAAAAAACCCTGCATTCAAGAGTTAATTTGGAAAAGGTCAACATCAACTTTGAAAAAGATTTGCATCTAAGAATTAATTTGAAAAAGATAAAACATGAGCCTCCCGTTGACTGAAAAACAGTAACCAAATTTTCTATAGCAAAAAAATTAGTTACCAAAAAATTTTGCAGTAGAACAATAATTTGCTGCAAAAAATTGTAGTAGAAATGTTGCATTTTTAAAATTTTTTGGTGCAGAGTTTTTGTAACGGACTAATAATATGCTACAGATAATGCAGCAGTTTCTATTCTACAACAGAGCAATAATTAGTTGCAAAAGCTCTTGTCGCATAAACAAAAATTCGACTAGAATTCTACTTTTTCAATTTAAAAATTGCAGATTATACTCCTATGGTACATAACTTATCAATGCCCAAAACATAAATTTAGAAATAGCATAAAGTTTTTTGAAGTAAACGTTATTCTTATCTTTGATCCTCATCATGTTTTTCATACAAAATTACTCCAATTCAACCAATTCATATTTAAACCATACTCTTTTTGAGACAACTTCTATACACTATAATACCACACCATCAACTACATTTTTCTAGTTGTATCTTCTGCTTAATAGTAATTAAATCATACCATAATGAAATATAAAATACGTAAGAATGATGCGAACAAAATAGAAACACGAACTTACAGTTCTTATCTTGATCGTTTGGATTGTTTTGTTGCATAATTTTTAGCAACATTTCCTTCAATTCATTTTGACCTTCTCTAAGATCAATTTTTTCTTCATCTTACTTTTGGCAAAAATCATTATAACTTTGAATTAATGCTTGATTTTCAATCATTTCTCTTGAGTTCTAATTCCCTACTGCTCATTTTTTCTTCAAATGCCTCAATATGTGAAGACTTATATGTGGACCTCTTTGTACATTTAGAAGGCACAACTTCATATCCCAATTCCTTTTCGTATCCAAAGCATTTGCCAAGTGTTTGCTTTATAAAATGTGAGAGAGATGTTTAAAATTTGTTACTGGAAACAGATTTGGACCGATTTCTAGTTCTGGAAACTAGTAATAGAACTAATTTCCACTTCTGGAGAATATATAGGGAAGGAAAATTTTTGAAAATAGATGTGAAAATTTTCCAAAAATGGTTGACCTAATTTTCAGTTCTAGAAACTAGTGTATATTGATGAAAAACACCTTGCTTAGTTTATTAAAGAAAGCATATTTGATATACCTATAAATATTTTGCATATCAACTATCCCTTTTCATCCAAAGAAAGTGTTTCATAAGCAACAATCCCATTAAAAAGTCCAAACTATATTTTGGAGTTCTTTTAAGCAAATTAAAGCATCTATGATATGTTTCAAAAAAGCATTATGTCTTTTGAAGATAAGGTGAAGATAGATATAGAATGGTTTTGAGTATCTTAGATATAGAATTATCCAAACTAGCTAATCAAACAATAAGCAACCTCTGGTAAACCTAACTCAACATAATATATCTCAAGTTTATGATACTAATGACTCAAATATAAAACCAAAACTAATTATAAAAGAAGAAAGAAAAAGAAAAACATCAAAGGGAGATACCTGATATAAATAGAGGGAGTGATTAAGAAGCTGATGATATTGCTTGCAGGTTTTCGCAATTGATGTCTTATAAATGCTTAAATGAGAGTTATTTGTTGCCCTCAAAATCCTATGAAATATAAGAGTTATAGGTACCTCTATTCCCAAGACCTAACTTACATATTAAATGGAACTACCAACTTTTTCCTATACTAAAACCGTATCAAACATTCATTATTGTGCACAAGCAAGATTAAAATGCAGAATCAATCATCCTCCTTTCATATAAAAGACACAATGCCACTGCTAAATATCAAATACCACTATTTCATTGAGGAGTTTGCAACACCTCAGTTCAATATATCAAAAGCATCTTAATTTGGTGCTGCAACAACTTCGTTAAACTCTAGAGATCTCATGCCAACAAGCATCAAGTACTTATTTATGCTTATCTTATTATTCAGAAGACTGCATAACAAATGCAATATATCTTGCTAAATCCCGTAGGATACTGTACATTGCCATATATGTGTCAAAAAATATAATGTGCAGCATGTACATTAATGATAAGTTTTTGTCTCATAATACAATTTTATTAATAATGTTAACAATGAAAATATTTAACATTTTATGAATTGAAATAAAACTTAGAGGATCCACATTCTATTATTGTCTTATAATAAAATAACTTTTTATATAATAAGAAAATGATGAGAACGTATGCATAACGTTGGTTATTTCATTTACATATTCATCAAAAGGAATTGGCTTTGAAACAAGAAAAATGAATGAAATCAACTAAACATTACTAAAAAAAGACTTTTGGTGATTGCTTGTGCTGTCTCTAATTAAATAAAAATTGGTCACCACGAGGCGGTCATTCAAACCCTCATTACTAATTTCAATTAGTGACCAGAATCATTAGCAGTCAATTAGTCACCAATATAAAAAATGGGGTCACTAAATTTTTGCAAGTTAAATTTAATATACTAATTGATCACAGTGCAGTGACCCCAAATTGGTCAAATTGCAGCCACAAGTTAATGACCAACAAACATGCAATCATTAATTACTGATCGCATAGTTGAGTGGTTTGTGGCCTAATGACATTAGTCTCTCTTATTATATGGAAGGTAGGAGTTCAAACCCGAATGGGCTCCTCATATACAAAAAAATAGCAATTTGTACTTCATTTTAATTGATTCGATTTCAATCATAAGATGATATTGTTTTGTTTAAAGGATAAATTTATCATTGTAAATTCTAAAAAAAATAAAAAAATTAGTGACTGCATATCGGTCATAATGCAGTCACCAAATAGGTGTTAACATGACAAAAAAATAAAAAGAAAAAAGAAAAACAATGGTGTAGAAAGAATAGTGATGCTGTGTTGGGATGAATGAATTGAGTTAGAAAAAAAAAACCTAGAATTAAAATTAAGTTATTCAAAGTAAAAAATTTATTTTTTAATTTTTATTCACTAAAATTCAAAATACTTAAGAATTGAAAACTATTTATCACACGCCAACTCTTTTTTTTTTTTTTTGTTCGTGCAATAAAAACTTGATACCTACTCAGCTACTCTTATCCAAGTGATTAATGATATTATCAAATTGATTGTTGATATATGCACATTTCCTTTAAAAAAGTTGTTGACAATTATTATCTTTTTCCATTAAAATTCACTGTCTTGTTGAGTCAATCAATATTCAATTTCACATGACAAAAGAAAAAGAATTTAGGTTCATTGGCATAAGTGATGACATTTGTATAGGGCACCAACATTCTCATTGTACGTCAGCTGATCTTATCAATCAACTTTAATTTGAATAAACCAACTTTGCTAGATGCAAATGAGCTTGTGAGCCACATTGAAATCCCATGCAAATATATTAACATATTGAGGTGAATTGTTACTGTCCATTAGAGATAGTATATCCTATGGGTTTTGCAAGGTCTATATCCAATAATACAATTTATACTAATAATAAAGTTTTAATATAGATAATTTTTTTTATTTTTATATAACTGTTTATTTTTTCATCTATTTATATAAACTTCTTTGAATATATTATGTAAATTGAAAAGAAAATAGAAAGAATAAAGTTAAAGAAAAAAAGAAATAATACAATTATAAAAAAAAACAGAAAGAAAAGACACAATATAGGTGAGAGGACAAAAAAAAAAACACTTTTAGATTTTATTTGTTTAATATACCGAAAATTCAATTTATAAATTAGTTAATTAAACTAAATAACTAAACTAAATTAAGTTAATATTTTTTAATTATATAATAAAACTTTTTATTAAAAAATTTGGGTTTAATAATTGTCAACAAATATGTCTTGGGTTAGGTATGGTATTTTTTTATTTATCTATTTTCATTTCCAGATCCACATGTGCATGGTGCACCTACAATTTGTTAGGATATGAAATCTAAACCCCACACATATAAATGTAAGAGTGATGTCATTAGGTCATTGGATCACTTGGTAGTTTGGTAAGTAGTGATGCTACATAGAAATGGAGTAGGGTCATTTCTGGTAGATAGTAATATGTCAACTCATTTTTTTTATTTTCTTTCTAATGATTTCTTCTACTCAATCTTTGTGGGACTCGATATTTACAGATTTTAGTTTTGATGGGTTTAGGCTTATTAGGATTTTTATGCCCCTTTTTATAGACTTAACTTGGCTTTTGGGCTCTCCAGTCCTTAGGTCATTGGCCATTTTTAGTTAAGTTATTGAATTACCCTTATAGTCAATTTTTAACATTATTATCAAGCCCTCTATTTTTACAGGGAGATTTTAATTTCATATTGAAAATATATTATAAGTTTGTTTATTAATTTTTTTTTATTTTAATTCATTAGGAATAAAGTTTATTAAGTAGTTATATTTTCACTATGTGTTTGTGAGTTATCAACTTTTGCTTGAGTAGAGGTTCACCAGGTCTCAAAGTCTTCAAGATTTCTATGATGTGCTTCTTAAAGGTGGTTTTGACAAGATCTAAAGAGTTAGCTAGTAGAAAAAAGGAAATTCCAACTTAAGCTGAGGAGAGAGAGAAAGAAGAAGAAAGGTTTCAATAGGCGTGTTGAGATGTCCTCAAGGTAACTTCTTTGTGAGCTCTTTACTTTATTTCTTCATCTTAGCTTATTAGCCTACCAAAATTTTCACAAATTTTTTGAGTTAGTAAAAATCTTAGGGATCTTACTGGGTCAAAATATTTATGAGGGTAAGTCTATTTTCTAGTCAACTTTGAGAAAAGGGCTTTCAAGTAGTCAAACAAGAGGAAGCGAGAAAGAGCCATGGGTGTGAATTTTTCACTAGCTTGTCAGTAGTTGGCAGCAGCAACATCGAGGACCTAGGTGGGCACTCACATGATGCCTATATGTGTCACCTTAGGGCATTAGCCTTGGGAATCCATAAGGTGTCATCTTGTGGATGCTCATTGTTGAACCTTTGTGGGCGTTCATTTGGGAAGCCCACATGGAATCTGGAGATAGAGCCTACTTCATGAGCACTCAGGATGAATGCCATGCGCTAAGGATAGGTGCACGCAAGGAGCCTTGGACGGGTGCTCTCAGGATGCTTCCAGCTAATGGGCGGGGGCTGGTGTGAGGCTAGCCGCTCTGGGTAGTTGCAGGTCACTGAGTTTGGTTTATGTTCATAGGGGTTGTCTTCCTCATGGTGTCAAAATGTAGTCTAAGTATGTCAATTGTTCATTGAATGTGCTATCAATCCAAGCCTTAGAAAATTTTGACAATTGGATATATAAGTAGAGCCAGTGAGTTGTCCTCAAAATCTAATTTTGATTTTGAAAAAAAAGGTTTCTCTGGTGAGGAGTCTGAGGATACTCCTGTTGTGAAAAATTTATTCAAATACTCTACAAATTAAATAAAAATAAAAAAAAAGTTATTAATTGTGGAAAGGATGGAAACGTGATGTTGGGAAAAAAAATCATCCAACACAACATGGGAATGAATCTATAATCATAATTACTAAGGCAATGTTTGATTATGTTATTCGTGTGATTTTAGTATGCGTTTTAGGAGAATAGGCTAGTAGCTTTGCTAGGATAGTTGATATCAAGTGTTCACTTAGGCTGAGTGAGTTTAGATATCTTAAGGCATAAGATATGTGTCTCAATAAGCTCAAGTTCATCATTCCTTCTCCTCTGGGCAACATGGTGTTACCTTTTAAAGGGTATTTCACTATCTTTAGTAGTTATTTTACTTGTAGATTTTCATACTCTTTGGTCTATCTTTAGCTAGAGATAGGATAGAGTTATGGGGTATGTTTAAGTCAATTTATACTCAATTTGTTGAAGAAGTTTGGCTTACCAATTTCTTTAGATAGTTATTATGCTCTATTTGGGGTGCACAAGGTGCCAAATAAGGCATTCTTCCACTTTTTTCCTAAACCAAATAGTAAATTTTTGTGTGGGTTGCCTTCGCTGAGAGGTCATTCGAAGGATGGGTATTTTTTTAGTTAGAGGCAAGGGACACCCCATGTGAGTGATGTGGTTCTCTCTTCTCTGGTCCATTTGAGCTAGGCTCATCTCGATCTTCATATGAGTTTTGTTGAAGCAGGGTTGTTTAGTTCCCTTATTGATGTTACTTATATGTGTTTGATTGGTACTTAGCATATGTTTCTGTGCCATATTTGTATTTTGACTTTGTTTCTCTTCTATTTTGTGGAAGTAAAGAAGATTGATTACAGTAGGATCCACACTCAAAGAGTGGAAAGAGAAGTACATGAGAGGTGTGAGTATCATTTAGAGATACTGCTAGGTAGGCATCATCTAAGCCCTAATGGCTGAGCAAAATGCATACTTTATTAGCAGCTATGGTGTGTGCACTTTCCATGAATGATAAGCTTGAGGTGTTACCTTATGGGCCCTCTAGGAAGCATATGCATGGATCTACCACTTGTCCATAAATTACTTGTCCTTTCTACATCGATGAGGGCAAGAGGCTTTTTTGCTATAGCATGCGGTAGAGTTGTGGAGTAGATTTAAATTGGAATATGGATGAGACTACTTTTAGTGTTGATTGCATGCGGGGTGTTATAAATAAGTATGATCAAAGAAAAGTGGAATTATTCTCCTTTTCTCAATTGATTGAGATATTGTTGGAGACTTCGACTAGGTAAGTTTTTGTTTTATTATTTTGATATATTTTTTTATCTTCCTTTTTTTCTTCATAGTGTTGTATAGATTTTGTGCTGTCACGTGTTCTTACATCTTTGAGTGTAAGGATGGAACTTAGTGGGGCAAATATTTTGCCAAGCAGAGAAAGCTAAGGTGATGGTGAAACGTCTTAAGGGTGAGGTTGCTAAAGCGATTTGATAATGGAGTTGAGATGAGGAAGAGTCAGCCAAGTTATTGAAAGAGCATGAGCTCTTACAAAGGAGATATGCTAAGTAGGTGAAAAGTGGGCAAAAGTTCTTGGATTTTTCTGTTGGGATGACCTTCTTAAATGTTGCTTGTGAGGATATGATCAAGGAGTCCAAAGGTTCTAATAAATTCTTTAAGGCTATTGAGATAGAGGCAATGGCAATCTACAAACAGGCAACCTAGAGTTGTTGCTGTATTTTGAGGAAGATAAGGTGACATCCTATTGAGGATTGTTGATGTTAGACCCAACTATTTCAGTTAACTTTGCTAATAGAGCATTTAGAAAAAGGTCTTAAAGCTGGGGCGGAAGTTATGGTAGAGGACTAGAGGAAGTGGCTTTGCAAGAATGAAGATGTTTTGTTTAGGATAATAATAATGAGTAGGGTTTATGTTTAAGGCTTGACACTATTTAGCATTTTCCAATTAGCTTCTATAGTGCTTTGGTATGTTTTTTCTTTCATATTGTTATTTATTCCTGGAGACCAAGTGTTGGATGGACAACAATTTTGTCATCAACATTTGATTTCTATGAAGTTTTTCTACTTTTTCTTAATTGTGTTTCTACAAATACTTAGCCAACTAAATGACTACCAATCCTATATGTTCATGCTTCAAGAGTTAGGATATAGAGGTCGAGTATCTTTGATTTATTTGGAGTTCCATAGAGGACACCATCTTTTGGCATCCATGGTGGTTGCCTAGATGGGCATCCTCATTTAAGCTTTTACTTTTCTCTTCCTTTCTTTTTCTTTTTTCTTTTGGTCTAGGTTTTTTCCATGCATACTGAGGGTACTATGCATATATTGATTATTCAAAAACTTGGAGAAATTATTTAATGAAATTGTGTAGGCACTTAATCAATCTTGTGAATTTTAAGCAATCATTGTGGTCATGCTATGGTGTATAGTGAAGTTGTCCTAGGGAGGTGCAAAGTCCTTCCTCGGTTATCACCGTTTCTATTCATCTTTTTCAGAAAGTCATTGCAATCGTTGCAAGGTAAAATTCCTTGACGGTGAGAGTTGAGGATGAGAAACTAATCTTAGGCCTAAGTTGAGTGGCTACTGATATTCAAGTTTAAGTGTTGAGGCAAAGAGGGCATATTCTTGGGCTCTTGAGAGGCTTCATAGTGAGCATGTAGAAACATAAGAAGTTACTTAACTTAGAGAATTTTTTTGTTTTAATTTCTAACTATCAAGATATCTAGGGCTGTAAACGGATATTCAAACATTCATTTACTGTTCACATCCATATTCGTTTATAGGGCATATTATTTGTATCTATTTAAAGTGCATATTATCCATATTTGATTAGTATATATTCAACTGTAAATGAATATGGATATGGTAATTTCATATTTAATCCGTTTAATATTGACTACGAATACACATCCATTGGATATATCCGTTTATATATTCATTTATCTGTAATTTAATTAAATCCATTATCCATATCTCATAATAATATTTAAAAAATTATTTTATATCATATAGTTTAATTTTTCATATATTTTAATATATAAATAATATTTAAAAGATTAGCATATATAATATATTATTGTGCATAATAAATTATTTTTATTTTTTTAATATAATATCTCATGATCTATATATAAATAAGTATAAGTACAAATTAGCAATTAAAGAATTAATAAGAACAAAATAGTAGTTAATGATTATGAAGAATCGATAGATGATAGTAATAATAACTAAACAATATTATATCAATAAAAAAATAAAAATCAATATATGAATGATAAAATTAATCAACATATAGTTATTGTTGCTAGACTTTATAAATAATTTATGTTCTAGTCATTTTATTAATATTAATTAACAATAAAGTCAATCATCAATTAAAAAATAACTAAATCAAGAATAACTAATTTATAAAATAAAGTAGTAACAAACTAAAATTATCAACTAGCCTAAATGACATTAAGTATATTAAAATATTTAACTATACTTTATACATATAATATAAGATGATATATCAATTCATAATTTTATTTTGTAGATTTGTAGTATTATTAACTTAGAAAACTAATAAAATTTATCTAAATATAAAACCTAAGCTCTAAATCCTAAAATCCCACAACTCCATAGATTTAAAACCCAAAATATTAATAGAGAATAGTTTTATTAATTAACATTATTAGTATTTACATATCCAAAACTAAATGTCAATATTCAATAGCCATGATAAGATCTAGTTTTTTTAAATTACATTAAAATATAATATGCAAAAATGGATCTTTGTAAATGAATATTTAGATATTTGTAAGTGAATACTTGGATATTTGTAAATATGTATTCAAATATTTGTAAGTGGATATTCGAAAATTAATAAATAAATATATCCTAATAATTATAGTCGGGTATGAATATATCTGAATTCGATTAGTATTTAGTAGATATGGATTCAGATACTATTATTAAATATTTGACGGATACGAATATGGATACAGATATTATAAATTTAACGAATATGGATATAGTATATCTGATCTGTTTAATATTCATTGACAACCCTAAAGATATCATTATGTTCTTCTTTGCGAGGATTAAAGGTGGGCTCTTTTGCTCAATGGCACAGGTGTTGTGCGTTTTCCTAGGGCCCTTTAATGGCCTTTTTAAGAAAAGTTGACTTATGTGTCCTAAGGGCCTTTAGTGAGGTTTTTCAAAAAAAGTTGTCATGTGTCTTCCAAGGGGCCTTTAGTAAGCTTTCCTAGAGTGACTACGACATGCCACCCTAAGGGCCTATAGTGGGATTACACTGGCAACGACATTACCCTTAGGGGACCGTATATTAAGATTATGCCTTATGGCTATCACGTACTCCCAGGGGAGTTGTATAATGGATTTATGCCTAAGGGTCCTCAAGAGCACTTTGGAGGAGGGCGTGCGGTTGCTAAAATTATCAAAAGTTATAAAAGAGAACACTATAATATGAAGAACATGCATTTATTTAAGAAATTATTAGTGACAGAAAGAAAGTGTTATTCCTGGGTAGGTAGGTTTTATTCAAATCAAAAGAAAGGAACCTAATAATACTTAATGATAAATAAAAATACTGTCAGAAGAAGTAGGAAGCATTAGCAGGTGTAGCTAGTAATGCATCCGAATAATGCATGGGACAACTTTGGTGTGAGCATGTCGACGGTCTTGAAGTTTTGAAAGCTACTAGCATATTCTTCTCCTTTTGTAACTTTATATGGTACTATTGTCTGGTTAGTCTTATCAGCAGGACAATTGGTGTTCTGCACAATAATCGCATTTAGGCCAGAGCTTTGAGGTATGGCTTGCTTATGTGGTGTTTCTTGTATCATTACCTTCTTAGTATTGACATCATCTACATTAGTTGGTCCTCCTGTGAGCATCTAGGGTGCCCTGACAGTAGAGAGGTCATCTCTATTACACCCATACTGTTGGTTGGCAAGCTTTGGTATTTGTTAAGCTATAGCCAGCAATATATACTCTTTCCAAATTCTGAATATTTTGTAGACTGCTCGACCTCTATGTTAAATACTTCATGAGGTGTCTTTTTAGGATTGACCTTTCAACCTCATCCTTCAAGTGTTTAAAGCACTCGGTGGTGTGCTCACAACAGTGGTAGAAGTTGCACTATTTGTCCAATTTTTATTTTTCATGTTTTTCATTATGTTTTGAGAAGGGTATAGGATGAGGCCACATCGCAAAGCTTCACTTATAATCTTTTATCATGGAACAGCGAGTGAGGTATAAGTAATGAACACCCAAGTTTGGTTATATTTGTGTAACTTAGGTATCTTGCCATGGTTACCTCCTCTACTATGTGATTTGTGCCTATTGACTTTTGGTGTTATCACAAGTGAGAACAAGCACTTAACCTCACTTGTAGGTTATGATGCTGGTGCATGAGCCCATATTTCAGTTGCAATAGCTATTAACTAAAAAGATCTCCTTAGGAAAAGGACTTAAGATCCACTTATAGGCATGGAGAAAGAGGATTAATGCCTTGTTCAAGATTGACTCTTTGGATGGTCATCCCAAAGAGGGCAGACCCCCTCAGTCCCAACAGTAGGGTTACAGTAGGTCCTTCACATATTGACCAATTACATTAGCAATGACTCGAGCGATGATGCTTATTGGCAAACACATTAGTATTTCTTGAGTTAATAGTGGCATAAGGTCTCCAAAAGGTGATATTTGGTTTGCTAATATCTCTGTTGGAGAAATATGCATGTTAAGAGATGGCTTTGGCAATGACTGTGATAGTACTTCAAGTTGGTGGCTTTCCACATCCTCAAATGTTGGTTGTACTTGGGAATTGTAGTATTTAGTTTGAGATCTCATACGCATCCTTAGTGTACCTACTTTTTTCTTGAGTTACCACAAACAACACCAAAATGATGTTGCATAGAAATGAAGCAGGTTCTTTTCAATAGACAACAATGTATTAGTTTGTTTCCTTTAGGACATGTGCAGAGAGATCTCAGTTTCTCAAAATTTTTTAAGTTTGTGTTCTATTTCTTTCTTACCATAGTGTCTATCTTTTAATGATTTTATCTTGCCCAAGTGCATTCTGGGACTCAGCATTTATAAATTTTAGTTTTGATGGGTTTAGGCCCACTAAGGCTTTTCTTGCCCTCTTCATGGGCATAACTTATTTTTAGACTCTTTGGCCCTTTTACATAGTTCATTAGTTTTAGGTCATTGATCCATTTTTAGTTAATTTACCAAATTTCCCTTATAGTCAACGTTAGCAATATTAGGTAGACTAAAGCATAGGGTGTTATTATTCAATTATTTTGAGTTAGGATAAAATATAACATTTTATTGATTCTATATTTAGGATATAGGCTTGAATAGGGTGATACCATAATCATTGATAGGCTTAATTATTACCCACACTACTTCTCTTGTCAAATTATTAAAAGAAAAAAATAATGTTCTCTTATTAAATAAAATTGTGAACTTTTTCTCTTATTATGCTGACATCTATTGCTCCTATAGCAAAAAGAAATATAAGATATACCTTTACAATAACACAATTATTTTGCCTTTTGCTCATGTTAGTTTTTTGCTATTAATAGTCTTTGTGATAATGAAACGTATAGATCCAATGTTATGAATTCTTTTGTAGATTATCATGAATTATAACTAGCTAAGTGTAACAATAAATACAATTAACATCAACTAATTTTGCAATTAATATATCCTCTCAATTATGGAATCACATATATTTATATATATATTCTAGTGTTGTTTCATTGAGAGGTTCTTCAAATAAGTCATTATTTAAAAATGGATTGTTGATGTTGAGTTGAGCTAAGTGCCACTATTTAGATGCAGTAAGAGTGAGAAGAGCCTTCATTGCAGTGAACTTAGCGATTGGAAAGAATGTATGCACAAAATTAATACCAGCTACTGTGTATATCTTTTGGTGACCAAATGGGTCACGTGTCTGTAAATGGATTCGTTTGTTTTAAACTTTAGCTTAAATATCCACCAACAACCAATTGCATGTTTACCTAGGGAGATGGGAACCGTTGTCCAAGTGTTATTTAAAACAAAAACATAAAGTTCAGATTGCATAATTGCATGCCACTTAAGGATTCTAATAGTCTGCTGATAATTTTAGGGTTTAGAATGGGATGATATAGTGAGCAGGAAATGTTTGTGGGTTTTTGAGAAAGGATCATATGAAAGATAATTGGAAATAGGGTGTTTGTTGCTGGTATAAGAATGGGTAGATTGCAAGAAGCTATAGTGGTAGTCTTGTAAGTATGATGCAGGTTTGATGACTTTTATGGACTTTTGAGTAGGAGCAGTGTTTTGAGTAGTAATGGGAGGAGATATAGGAACAAATTGATGTCTACATAGATATGAAGGTATGGTAAGAGTGTCACTAGATGAGAGAGACGACATTGATTCATGAAAAGGATTAGGAATGAAATCATGATGAGAAACTTTTTTGAAAGGAAAAACATATTCATAAGAGACTATATTTTTGGAGATGAGTATTAGTTTTGGGGTTAAATCATACAATTTTATATCCTTTGGTGTAGTGGGATATTCAAGGAAGACACACAGTTTGGACCATAGCTCAAACTTAGTAGAGTGGGCACTTAGGGTAGAGACATAATCAAGAGAGCTAAAGATTTTAAAATACAAGTAATGTAGTGTGATAAGGAAGCTCAAAAGGACACATGTTCTTGAGGATTGAGGGGGTCCTATTGATCAAATAAATGGTAGTTAATATGTATTCATTCTAAAAGTGGAGAGCTATATGAGATTAGAAATAGAAAGTAGGGGCCACGTTAAGTAGATATTAGTCCTTTCACTCAGCAAATGAGTTCTATTGAGGCGTTCTAATGTAAGTAAGCTAGTGAATGATTCTATCTTTGTGATAAAACTTCGAGAAATTTAATTCTTAAGCATTGTTGCTACTCACTTTCTTAATGCTAGTATTGAATTGAGTTTGAACTAAAGTAAAAAACTTAGGAATGATAATAGAAGCTTCATATTTATATGTGAGCATAAAAATCCAAGTGAACCTAGTACAATTATCCACAATGGTGAGAAAGAAGCAACAGTCAGTGTGAGCATGTGTATGAAAAAGATCTCAAGTATCTATATGTATGAGATCAAATGGCTTCTATGAAAGAAAGTTGCAAGATATAAAAGAAAGCTATCTTTGTTTAGCTAATGGACAAATACAAGGTTTATTGAGATTATTCATATCATATTGCAACAAAGGTTTCAATGCGGTAAGTTTTTTGTTTGAAGATGTCCTAGCCTACTATGCTAGGTTTGTGTAGTAACTTCATTTAGGTGAATTACATGAGTACCAAAATAATTTTGACATCAAGAGTGTATAGACCATTTTCCTTTCTATCTATGCCAATCATTTTCAAAGTCATGGTATACTGGATCACAAATTGGTCATTAGTATTGACAGTTAGAGAAAGACTACGAAAAAGATAACCAACAAATAGGAGCGAAAGTTTAATCTCAAGAACATAAAGAACATCACATAGAGTCACAATGGAACTAAGAGTGATGCTTCCCATATAATGAACTGGAATGCATGTGTTATTAAGAAAAATGGCATAAGAGTGATAAATTGGCACTAAGTTCTTAAACAGGGTAGCATTAGAACAAATGTGTCTAGAAGTCCCTAAATCAACTATCTAAGTGCAGGAAGATAAAATTTTGATAAGATAAACTTGGAAAACAAGTACCTCTGGTGAATGCAGTAGATGGTGGTTCTGCATTAGAGGTTTAGGAAGAGGTGTTCAATAACTATTGACATATAGGGACAAACGATTAAGGAATTGGTTAGATTGAGATATGCTTAAAGTTTGAAGAAAATTGTTGGAGGCATCAACTAGCTATGAATGTACACTTGATTGATAGTAGATAATGTATTATAGCTTGTGGTGGAGAAAGTGTTGGATGGAGTGTAGTGCCTTAATAAGGCTGAGTTTTGGGCTTCAACTTAAAGCCTAGAGGATAGCCATGATGCTTACAATAGGTATCCAATATATGAATAGAGTAAGAATAGCAAGTGTAGTAGGGCTTATCCTTTTTGGGTCCTTTGTAGCTGCTTGAAAATCGAGTGTTGATTGGTTTGCTTGTGTGCTTATGAATACAAGACTTAACATCAAATGCTAAGTTGTTTGATGTGACACTATTAGATGTATTGCCAACAACACATTGCATTTCTAAATCCTCTTGAGCTACAAAGGAGAATACCTTGCTGATTTGTAATAAGGGATCCAGAAGTAAGATTTAGCTACATACTTGAGCATATGAGTCATTAAGCCCCATCAAAAATACTAGAACATACTCATGATGGTAGTGATCAACCAAGTCTTTCACTCCTCCACACGAACACTAATTAAAAGTGCAAAATGGACAATACTTGCTAATTTTCTTCCAAATAGTCCTGAGTATGATAATGTAAACATTAGTAGAGTTAATCCCATATATGTGAGTGATTAGTTCTATGCAAAGCTAGTAAAAACTAGGACTTGTATTCTAATGAAAATGATCCTCAAAGTCTAACTAAATGGCATGAACTAAATCAGAATATATAACATCGACTGACATCTCTTTTGATGCTAAATTCAAAATCTAGGAGATCACAACATTGTTATTTCTTATCTAGGAACTAAGCAAAGCATGGTCATCAACGGTTGGCCTCTGGATAAAACCATTGACAAATTCTACTTTATTCTTGACAAAATAGTAATCATCATTGCTCAATTCCATGATGCATAATTGTCACTGGTTAATTGCTACAACACCAAGGTGAGGCTAGGTCTATTGAAATAATGGAGATAAATTAGACTTGAAGTTGCGCTAATGGCGATTGGCTATTGGAAGTGATGGAAAGGGACAATCGAAGAGCATATATAAGTAGAGTAAGAGAACTAATGGAAGGGCTATAGTAGAGGAGGAAGAAGATTAGAGAGAAGCAACAATGAGATGAGCGATTTCTTCTGATACCATATTAGAAACTAAAGAAGTATGAAAAGGTAGCAGAACATTCTTGACATGGTTGAGAAGATTGGTGAATGCAAGTAATGCAATCTGGATTGAAAAAAGGTTATGCATGTATTGCTTAAGAGAAAAAGTTATATAAACATGCAACTTAGGTGCATTAACTGCACTTAGGATTTGTTGTGCTAACTAACAACTCTAACAGACTTTCCTGACTAACCTAGAACTAACATGACATGCTATAATTAGAGAGGTGTTAACACAAAGTAATCTTTTTGAATATGAGCTATCTTAATATACAAAAATCAATAATTTCATAATAGTTATTAAAAACTAGTAAAATGGTAGAATAACAATGAATATCCTGAAATCATTTTATACTAAATAATGTTGTTATAAATTTAGAATAAATAGTTGAAAAAAAAGGAAGCACTATACAATTAAGAAATTAAAAGAAAAAATAAATAATTATGCAAGATATAGTATAATTGAAAAATGTTTGGATTCTAGATTGACACAAACAAGAATCCCACCAATGTGTGTTGCAACATCTAACGCAAAATTGTACTCATTTTCTGATCGTTATGTTAATTTTCTTTCACAAAATTTGCTAAGTGATACAAAAGATGAGGTGAAGAGGTATAATTTCATTTTCCTAAGTTTATATAAGGTTGTATTATAAATGCATTTTTATTAAAATTTAAAACTTATCCCCTTAATATTAATATATTATCCTTTATATAAAATCTAATTTCATTCCAAGTTATAATTCTTTGGGCCAATCCTACTGGTTAGTTTTTTTTGTACTATAATGGCAATATACAATATGAGGCAACTTAATTACTTGCAACCTGTAAATTTGTTAACAACTAAAATCAATGGCAGTTGTAGATATATGGACCTAAATTAAACAGATAGTCATAAGATGCAACTAGGTTTCTTAGCATTACTCATCAATATTAATACTACTAGCCATCATTAGATAAAATGTTTATGTATAATTATAGTGACTTCATCTAAGGTTTAATGTAAATATAGGTACAACCCATAGGTTTTGGAATTTATGTCTATCTCCCTTGGAGTTTACAATTGTCTACAAATAGATCCAATTGTTATTTTAATTAACGGAATCAATTTGTGCTAGCAAAAAAATTAAAAAAATTTGATTTTGCCTTTAGTTTGGTTGAACTTGAGAGTTGACTAGTTTTTTGGACCAAGTAATTAATGCATGTGCCATGCATGTAAGGACCTAATTTTAATGTAATCAATATTGACGATGAACAAAAATGAAGTGGGGGTCCTTTCCAGAAATCAGCAAGTTGAGTTAGGCTTCTGTCTTGGAATGCCTTGCATAGAGCCATAGCTTGAGTCTATAAATGATTGCTTAGATTCTTTTTGGATTTGAAGTTGGTGTTTATATTAATTAGGTCTTTGGTGGACTTCAACCCACTTGGGCTTGGGGCGCCCATCTTGGTGAGCTTAATTTTTGAGTTGTGGCCCATTTCATATTTGTTTATTTAAAATTAGACCCTTATTAACTTTTTATTTTTTTGCCATTAGGATCTTATTTTTTCATATCATCAAGCCTTTCTATTTTTAATTTAAAAAAAATTATTTCATATAGAAAGGATACTTTAAAAGTTAATTTTATTTTACCTTAATAATTAATCTTATTTTTCACATTATTTAACTTTAATTTGGTCTTGGAATAATTTGAATAATTCAATAATTAAATCACTTGGAGATTTTTAAGTCCCCTTAGCTTGTTGTCTTCAAGAAGTGATGCCTTGCTCAACGAATTGTACCCTCCAAAGAACATAGCAAATTTGGTAAATCAATGAATTGGAAAGTAACCTTTTCTAGCTAGAATGAATTCTTAAGGTAACTTTTTTACCTTAACTTTTATCCTTTTTTATTATACCCTTTTTTTTACTCAAATTTTCTAACTCTTTTAAGTCAATAATGTTTTGGAGAGCTTCAACTTGAGAGTGAGATATGTCAAGTTTTAAAAGCAATATACCGAGTGGTTGGACGATTGCACTCTTGAAGGTACTTTACACTTTTTAGTGGGAACTTTGGTAGTGGTTTTTTCCTTTTTCCTGATCCCTTGTTATTAGATATAGTTAGGAGTTGTGGGATATTGAGTCAATTTGCTCTGAACTCTTTTGTGTACTTTATAGGAGTTTTAGTATTGTTTTAGGGATTTGAACCTCTGTATTTCCTTAGATAGTTTTTACTCTTTTTTTATGCCATAGATGGTTTTGATTGAGACCTTCTTTCATTTTTTTCCCCAGGATCAATCACAAGTTTTTGAGCATGTTGCTATCTTTTAGAGGGCTTTGGAAGAGTAATTTTATTCTCTACAAGAGATAAGGGTTGGGGGGCCCTTATGTTTAGAGTTGTTCACCTCATTGGTATGTCTATCCAAGCTTAATCATGACCTTCACTGATGCTTCTAGATGCTAGATTGTTTGCCTATTCTTTTTATGCCACATATATGTTTTCTACCGATACTTAGTTGATTTCTTGACTTTTGGTTTATTTGTATGCTTGTTATTGTATTTATGCTTCCTTATCAGCACCTGTATTTTTTCTCTTGATTGTTCTTGCATCACTAAGCTTAACTTAATTATTGTACTATCGGGAGGAATGAAGATTGATTAGATAAGGAGTCACACTATAAAAATAAATATAGGTTCTCATGAAAGGCATATGGCAGAGTAGCATTGTAGGTTCATCTTTGATAGGGCTGCATCCAAGCCCCTCATAGAGGCATTCTAGAGAACCTCAAGTTCCATTTTCTTGTATGGTGCCTCAATCAGAAGATATAGATGATGGTTTCAAACTAGTGATTTTAGGACTAACAAGGAAGCATGCTTGAGAATCTATTCTTAAGGCTACTTATCCCCAATCCTCTTACCATTTTCATGCTGTAGAGTATAAGGGTTTCTTCCAATATGGATTGTGTAGAAGTTGCAATATCAATTCTCATTAGGATATCAATAAGGCTGCTATCAATATCAATGACTTGCCAAGTGAAGTTATAATGTATTCAAGAACTAGGAAGAGTGAATAGTTTAAGACAAATGAAGATAACTAAACATTCAATGATTTTCCCATATGGCTACTCCTAACTTGTCCCAAAATGTGCATTAGGTTTTAATGTCAACTTGCAAGGTATGTGATGGTGACATACATTATCACCAACCTTGTCATCATAATTACTTATGATCATACACACTAGTTTGAACTTCCTTGAAGAATTCACCATTCAAATAACGCCTGCAAATGAAGTTATGTACAACACAACATGCAATCACAATTTGCACTTGTTGTGTAGAGTACAATGACATTTGTCTATTTTGATAGTGAAAATCATCTTTTTAGAATTCCAAAACTTCTTTCAATGGCATTCCTCATCATAGCATGTCATTTGTTGAATTGTTCTTTATGACCACCTAGTGTTCTATATGGTTTTCTAAACTCAGGGATACGGTGTCTTTTCTCTTGATATAGTGCTAAGAATCTAGGAAAATTGTAATAACTTGAGTTGATAAGGTAATATATTTTTCTACATCATATGGTAACATGAATTTCATTGGTAAAGGAGATACCATGGATGGAAAAAATTAAGATAGAATTTTCACCTTGAGAAGGCCTTGGAAAATTTAAGTTATTACTTAATGCATACATAAAAATTGGCCCATCATTGGCACTACCCTCACAACTTGTTCTAACATAAGTGAAAAGTAAGATAAAATCATCAGTTGCTATAACATTTTGACTATAATTGATTATGAGATTAGTAAGCATTTTGTCTACTAAGCGATGCTAAAGCTTCTATGAAAGTACTACCAATCTTACTAATGCAATACTATAAGTTATATTAATTATTTATGGCATAGTGCATTGTAAAGTAAAGATGACTTTGGTACTTATTTGCCTAAAGACACCAACCTTGAAATATGGATAGAGCTAGTGTTCGTATAATATCTTAGGATACACAACACCAAAGTCACACCAGCAAATTAATTTAGGAGCTAATTTGTTTATTGCAAAAGCAATTTATTTAACATGTTGATTAATAGTCTTGGTAGAGTGTAGAGATCTCTCATAACTACACTAATACGAATGGAGACCTCCCTCACTAAGAAAATAGCTAATAATTCCCTAATACCTACCCTTGTGCATTCGTTACTCTCAAATAGCACATCTTACACTATTAAGTTTGCCAAAGCATTAAAACTTTCTTTGTCCACATACAGGCAATTTCTTATACAATGTAGATGTCAATCTAACAATTCTACTAGCTAATTTTCATCTTGCAACAATGATGTGTGCATAAGCCTCACTTGATAGAATTAATTTATGCAAATCAAGTCTGAAATAAACCAATAACTTATTAGTTCATTAGAGTCTAGACGTTGTCTATGTCAGAAGTTTTAGAGTCCATTAAGTCGACTGGTCTGAATGAAGGACAACTTCTAGTTGAACTAATAACATTTCCACCATCATAGTCCTTCGTCTCCATATTGTTGTCTTACATGTTGTGAAAATCAATTGTGCATAATATAATGAATTTAAAGCTTTTTATCATTCATAAACGGTCTTGCATATTGTAACAGGGTACATGCATTATTAGTGGGGGAGGCTATGTTTGGTTGGGTCTATGTTTATTTGAAACAAATGAGGGGTTATATCACATAATGATTAATATGTTCAAATTCAACTATCATATCATAATAGCTTAATAAGCATGTAAGATATCAAAATTTGACCAGTAACATAAATAAAACACAATATCAAGAAGTAGTCGGCAAGAAGATGTTCAAGTTGCAATAAATTACACATAAGATAAATAGTCTTAAAGAGATATAATAGCATTATAAACAAACCAGTTTAACAATCACATACATAATAATTGAAGCAATAATAGCAACAGTTGAATTAGCCTAGCAATTTTAGGTTCACTTGAAATAACATGACAACATAGTACGCTCTATAGCAACCTTCTTATATGTCATCCAAAGACTCCACCAAGTCTACCTCTATTTATTGCTTATAAATAAAAATATTTTTCTGCGCATCTTGTTCAAGAATGCGTCTTAATTCTAACAAAAAGATTTTTGGGCGACCTATTCATAGATTGCATTGAAGCTATGCAAGTCTTAATGCTGTGTTTAGAGTAAGCATTAAGTTGGTTGCTTTTGGCATAGTTGGGAGATGCCCACACATCAAGTGCATGTCAATTCGAGATAACCTATTATTTTCAGCTATATATTGCGCTATATATTCCGTAATATAAATTAGTATCATTGTTATATATATAAATTTGGGATAATGTATTATTTTTAGCTGTTTTTGGCCTATCCATCTATAAAATGAATGCATAAAATAAATTTAATGCCTAGTTTGTTGTGAGTAGGATATATATACATGTTTCATACTTCTCAATTAGTCAGTGCCAAAAATATACATATATTCCATAATACCAATGTCAATATTGAAATTGAATAGAACATCGTATAGTGACATGAATACATTAAGTGCACCAATATGGAAAATATCAAATGTAATTAAAAAAGAAAAAATACCAAGCTAGCAAGCATATCAAAGGCTTTAGTGAGCTTATAACATGTGGGGGGACTACACATTAATGTCAATCCATAAAATAAAATATAGAGTGTTGTATCCTAATATACAAATTATTTTTATTGCATCCATATTTGTATATCATTATATGATCAAGTACTATTCAATGTTAATTATACAAATCTACATGATATTGAACACATTTAATTGAAAAAAAGAATATACATTGATTGACTCACTCATGCAAAGAGTAACCACATGAACTTTTGTCTAAAGTAAAGGTTTTTAATCATACTTACTAAAAGTCATATTATGTCTTACTGTACACCAATATAAGTACTTCTCAACAACCATGCCAATAGTGAAAAAGAAATGCCAAACTAGTTCAAATGATGCTATTACATACACTATCAAGCTTTTCCTAACTTTACAACCTATTCTTTGATATCGTAGCTTAATATCAAACACTCAAAAAGTAAAACATACACTGTATTATACCTAGTAGTAAAAATTTTCTAGTTTCATTTCACATTTGTGTACCATATAGTCAAATTTTACAACTTATGCTTCATGACCTAAAAATAATTCTCAACTGTTCACTTTGTAAAGCCCATCCTCATAACATAGAGTTCATCCCGAACATAACTTATCAACAAGAACCAATAAGATAAGATGTTAATACTTAATAAAATATGATGTTCATATCATATTCAAAAAAAAAAAAAAAATCTTGCGAAGTAAGCACATCTTTGGAAATGCATTGCCATTTTGAAACATAGGAACAATAGTAATAGCATGTACATGGCTGAGTCATATATTGAAGGAGTTCACCAACATTATTAAAAATGAGTTCATGCCCAAAGCACTCGAATTTTATGAAGGAAAGCAATTTTTGTGCCAATTTGCCCTTCAAACGCAAGATCTATGTACAACATACACAATATGCAGAAATAATACCTCTAGCTTGCATTTTTATTGTGGACGATGGTATCATGTTCTCACTACCGCTCTTGGTAGGGTATCGTGTCCAACTTAAAAAAACTTTCTGTAGGGTATTTCAAGTTGGAGAGAGTACTGATAAATACAGAAACCATTGTTATATAGGTAAAGGTTGTAAATATGCTCATTAACCTCACTATTAATCCTTTTTTATGGATGAAAATAAAGTTGACGATGAATAGACAATAGCTTTTTAGAGCTAATGGCAGAGGTAAGATAAATGTGTTGTAGTCGATTGAAAAATGCCATTCCACTTACGGGCCCAATGAAAATTATAAAACACGAAGTGCCTTTTGTAAGAGAAAATGATTGAAAAATGCCATTCTACTTATGGGCCTATTGAAATTATAAAACATGAAAGGCCTTTTGTAAGAGTAAACAATACCAAGCGTGGTTTCATCCTGTCCCATAGTGAATTTTAGAATTGTGTTCAATCTATCCCTTAATTTTCTCGTGAATCTTGCATTGATAAATAATTATTATCACTATTGTCAATTATAACACATTCAAATTTAGTTAGATTGTTTGACATGATGTCATACAAAAATACAAATATCAAATTTTACTCATAAAACACTTAAAACTATTAACACCAATATGTTATAGAGTTATTATAATAAAGTTAATACATAATAATAATCTTGAAATAGATGATTAGCTCTATTTTTGGTTTTTCATTGTCTCATTATTATATGGATAAGCTTATACCATGTCCTTTATACAACATCAATTAATTTTTTATTAATAGTTTTATTAATATTTGCATTTAATATGAGTTGACTTGTCATATTGTGTAACATTTTTCTTTTTATTTCTATTAAATGATTATTCACTATTTATATTAATTATTTACAACAACTTTTTATTAATTTCCTAAAAAGTCAAAGACATTAGTACTTGGTACATTGATTGTTGAAAAGAAAATCTTGAAATATTGTAAACAACTACGTCCATCAAATTATGCATGATTTAATGTGAAATGGAGAAAAATTAATCCATCTCCAACTCAAGTTGCAAAAAGAAAAGCAACTATGATTGGTACCTTCTCTCATTGACTAGCCATTCACCCCATTACATTAGAATCTTAAAAAATATATATGAATAAGCCATCATGTAAGTGGCTTTTTGTCTAGCCAATAATAGATTCTCATTGATTTGAGTTGTGTAGGCTATGGTTGCTCGTGTTTTCATATCTCATTTCTCATTTTCATGAGAAAATAGTGATTGTTTGTTAGAATTTTTTTGTTTGGAAGATAGAAAAAAATTTATGAGATGGTGATTGTTTGTGAAGTAAAAGTGTAATGATTACAGTTGATGTGACATATGAAAGAAAGTGAGGTGGTGATTGTTTGTAAAAAAATTTTGTAAGGGAAGTTGTGAGGTGGTAGTTGTTTGTGAAATTTTTTTTTTTAGTGAAATTTGTGGAGTGGTGAATGATTGTGAGAAAGAGATGGTGATTGGTTATGAGTTATTTTAATGTAAGCAAATTTACATATTATTTATATATTCATTGTTGTAGAATAATTAGATATTATTTTATTATTACACAAAATTGTCTTGTGTATTATATTGATTTACCATATTAAATTAATTAAGTAATGTAAATGATTAAATTGTGAAAATTTTTATTTAGAATTTAATAATTTATATATTGAATATAAATATATGCATATATACATTCATGCACCATCGTTAAATATTTATTCAGCTATTAATAATAAATTTATTAGTGCATATATACTAAATATTTGTTCAATATATTTAATTCATTCACTGATTTTTTCATATAACATTAGTTATTTATATATATTAAATATAAATTATTCATGTATATTGATTAAATGTATATTAAATAGCACAAGATATATACTCAAAAAAAATTCATTATCTATATTAAATATTAAATATATACTAATTATTAGTTAAATATATTTAATAATTTGATATTTTTTATTGTTAAACAATAGTTATTTATTTATTAACATATATTAAATATAAATTATTTACGTATGTACATTTGAATTTATACTAAATAGCACAACATATATTAATTATTTCATACATAGTACAAAAAATATGCATTATGTATATTAAATATTAAATATATGGTACATATTCGGTAAATATATTTAACTATGTATGATAATTTATGCATTAACGAGTTGTTAATTACCTATTAACATATGCATATATGTAAATATATTTGTTATGTATATTCATGAAATATATACATATATATAAAATTGAATATATTATTAATTAAATGTGTACTATAAAGTGGTTAACTATATCTAAAATACTATTATGTTATAAGTAGTCAACGAGTAGGTATTCCACATAATGAGAACTGGGAAAAAATACAGCCGATTATGGGTCACATCCTAATCTAGCACACAATAGGCCACACGTGAAAAACAAATGTTATATTATTACATAATGATAAAGGCAATGACTAAGTCAGAATTTCTTTAACATAAATGGAATCTCAGTCCATAGTGAGTTGAGACACATATTAACAAGTAGTCATGTGTCAAACTACGTGATCTAGACATCTAACCATCCTCCACGTCCACCTGGAGGAGGTGCGCCTGCTAGGGATTACCTACCTATACTGTTGAATGTATCCTTGTATAAGTGACTTATCTTCATGGTACCCTGTAAGTCACTCAACTGAATAACCTAAGCTGGTCATGTTGATCTCATAAAGGAGCACGTGGAACATGTGGCGGAGGTGCAACTACTGGTGGGACATGTGGGGGTAGGATGAGATCGTCTTCCTAGTTTGATATGATGATAGGCAAGATAGCCTCTACCTTGCGACCATCGAAATAAGCCACTCATGCATAAGTGAAAATGTAGTCCATCTGGATGTAGAACAACTCTTCCTTAATGCGAAAATGATGTTGCCTTGTGGTCTCTTGTAAATGTTACAAAAAAGAAAATGAATAGAACCTTATTGGGGGTGTATAAGTGATATACATGTAGTAGTTTGTAAGGTATTTTATGTTACATATATGCATGAAAGTATGAATATGAATAACAAGATCAAAATATATACATGCCGGATGTGCTCCCAATACTGCATATCCATCGTCACTACATTAGTAGTTGGATTATGGTGCACCTCTGGTATCTCTATGAACAGAATAAATGTATAATACCAACGGCGTAGCTATCTAATCTTAATCATAACCATATCAATCGGGGCATCTCTCCTAAACTGTCATGATAACTGTATTGAAATCTCAGCACACAGCTGTAACATGATGTCATGATTAGATAGGTCGTGTGTACTCACAACAGCCATCACAAGACGTAGCAAGTCTATCTCCTCCGTTTCTATCCAAAATGGATCACAAAAGAACTCCTCAATTTGTTGATTATGCATATGTAGCAGCATACCTAAAATGTAGTATAGCATACATTATGGCAACATCACAAAGTTTGTAGATAATGATATATGAAACACAATAAAAGAGAGTGGTTGTTAGGGATAATAAAGAAAGAATACACACAGCACAATATTAAATGTTGATAACATAAGTAACATTGTAAATATGTACACATGTGGACCCTGGTAAGTAACAAAACAGCTTCAAATTACATACACATAACATTATTAGTTATGTCAAACGTGTAAAATCAAGAATAGTGATTTGAATTACAGTACAAATGCATCACCCATGAGAGGATGAAATGCGAAGCAGCAAGATGAGCAACATCACAACAATTAATATAAACAAAATGCATGTGCATGCACAACTTGCACATATCATCCATCCAATTGAAGTATGAAGATGGCGATGTGCATGTCTAGTATCACCAATGATGTGGACGGATAGGTCGACACTGTAGACTGGGCTCTCTCATGCAAATTTGTAGGTACATAAGATGAACTAGTAGATGATGTATGCATATGTGATGCAATCGATCATGAATGTGATTGAGAGGGTTGGGAATGATGTTCCTAATCGTCCACTTATATGAAGCTCCCTCCGTGGTTTCCATGTAAAGGACATGTGTAGAACCAATGATCATAATTCCTATTTATCTTCACCATGAACAATAGCATTAGGCCTCCACCATAAGAGCACATGGGATACAATGTAAGCGCTATGGTAGCTAATTCAAATTACAATTCAACTTCAAATGAAAAGAGTCATTTCATTGCAACATCATCAACATATTACAATATCATTACATTTGAACATATTTAAACACATAATATTATGAAGAGACATAGACCATGATCACCAATCATGCATGCAAATCATTGAATTTAGATGCATGAAATGGATGAAATATCCAACATGCATTAATAATGTTAGCTACCTAACAATATTTAATGGTCAATAGTAACATGTGTGGAGTCTGAAGCTGGAGTAAACAGACAAGTGAACATTATCTAGGTGCATCGGGAATCATTCCATATATGTTGGGTAATAGAGTCACGAAAGATGTTCTACTCCTAAATGGCTTCTAGAGACATGTCAACAATTCTCGCTTGTGCTTATGTGGATGCTTGGGCGTCCTCATCCATGTAGTCCGATCAGCGTACTTATCAAAGATATCATCCTATGCATTATGTATACACAAAAGTTGTGCAGTACGCAACATGCGAGGATAATTTCAGATTGTGTGGACACGAGGTAATTAGGCATCATGCTGTGGACAATTGGAAATCACTTCTTCAAAATGCCAAAGCATTGCTTGATATGGTTCCTCACCATCGTGTGTCAGTAATTGAACATTTCTCTTAATACATAAGGTCTATGGTTTGGCCTGGACCATTTGGGGATATGATAGCGTTCACCCCTATCGGGTGACATGAAACTAGGGAAGTTCATTTATTCAGAATCCACCACATAGTATTTACCTACAAATTATTTATGGTTGTCGTGTGTTAATTGAATATTATTAGAATTATAATTTTCATCATATTCGGGTTAGACAATGTAAATTCACTTGCAGGAGGTTAAGGAAAATTGTACTTTGGGGTGGAAAGGGCATCAAGAAACAATCGAGAGTCATTTGCGCTACCTTCCAACTGGCAAGGATGAATGTGAACACATGCTGCCATTATATTTTGTGCAATAAAGGCCTTTTTATATCGGTATGCATCGTGTTCATTTGTAGGCACCCATGCCAATACAATGGTGCTATCAATTGCCCCCATGCAGTCCTATCAGTAAATATAGATCAAGAAGAAGTCACATATCTATATAGTTAACATCTAACATTATTATAATAATTAGATTGCCTATATACCTTAAAGTAAGGAAATAAGTTTAAGTTATGTCGTATGTAGTCTAACATTGAATTAAAATTTGGCGAACATATATACTCTAATGCTAAGCCACATAGCGCATCACACACGTGCTTCAAATGGCATGATATAGTTGCAGTAGAACACTGAAATCTCTCGGCACTATTTTTGTGGCAATGGTGCATAGAAATCATTTGAATAAATACGACAACACTCTCCTCAATCACGAGTTGAGTATGTAGGTGTTTAGCAATCAGGTCACGGTCCTTTATCTTATTGCAAAGAGTACAAAATGTATGTTTACTCATCTTCAGTTGCTCAAAGAATTGATATTCGTGTCTTTAGAACAACTCAATCAACCAATCCATTCCTTGATATCATGAATCCCTGAAAGGTATTTGCAATTGATTCAAAATGAGCGGAGAGATGCCTAGTACAAGTATAGAAAACCCTCAAATGAATAGCTTAAATTTCTTTGAGCATCAGTAGTACTTTCACTGTGTACATCATTATACACATCATCGATGACATTGTCCACCACGTCATTAGGCACACCTCCAATGTTTTTGCCATCCATTCCTTCCAAATTTGTTAGGAAATCCAAGCAAATATTTATAATATATGTTGACACAGAAGAGAATTATAGTTACTATAAGAAAGTCAAGCTAACTAAATTAAGATAGGTGTAATACAGAGAAGACGAGTATAGACATGGATAGATAATCTCATAACAAAAGTTGTGGCATAACAATTTTGAAAATTTAAAAGACATAGCAACATGTTGTTTACTGTTTAGGTTAACATGATAATAGCATGACATATGGGCCGAAAAACTAGGCAGTCAATAAATCAAGGGAGCTTTACCAGGTAGCCACACCTATGGTCGGGGGAGAGGGGATGGGAGGGCAAGAAATATCCTACGATGGGTGGGGTCCTCCACCATTGTCATAGAGGTGAGATCACTCTATGAGGCAATGGCCTTATTAGCTTGAGTGAAAGAGTGCATGGCAGATATAACCATCGGTTCGTGACCCTTTTTCTAGTGTAATGACATGGAGATAGAGAATGTCAATCGAGAATGAGGGTAGGGAACCTAGGACATTAGGGGTGATGAATACTTGGAGTCATCGACATCAACTCTCATGTTTGGGACAGCCTCAGAACTAGCCCTTACACAGTCATCCTCTTGTTTGCGTCGTTTAGCTCTAGGTATCGTGCCATGGGTAGACGCCTTAGCCATCCGACCTATAGTTGTAGTGGGCACATAAATAGTTGTAAGCTCCCTATAATGGCATAATGGCTTATGTCAAAGCGATGTGTCTCTAAAATGAGCCTATATTTGAAAATATCCTTTAGTGATTTAGGTAATGTTAACTTGAAAGTGTACGAATAATCTCTCAAAATAGTAGTAAAAAATTATTCAAACAAACACACATACTGCTATCCACCGCACCTAACACTCATTTGAGGCCATCGGGACCCTGTTTTTGTTGTCTTACCTAAAACCCGTATCCACAGTAAGTAATTTGTGGTACCTCTTCCACTTTTCTTTTAACCTAGTGACTTTTTTCTTGCAATTGCCTTATTGACTATGTGTACCCCGAGCACGCCATTTCCATCTTTACTATTATATCAATCCACTGGGAAGGGGTTATTTTCGCTCCATACGCTCCACCTTTTATGACCTCATGTACATAAGCACAATGAAGGATGTTTCAGTTTCCCTACTCAACACAGCATCATCACCATGGCTATATTGACTATGCTATGAACTTGATTCCATCTATGTGCAAGGAGGTGTGGTTTATTAGAGTTGCAAGTCATGTGAAAGATTAAAATAGTGAGCTAGCTCACAAATATTGTATTCAATTACTATGACGAAGTAAAAAAACAAACAAAAATTAAAAATCACATCAATAATAAGGATATGAATCATAAATTGTGGCAAAATGCAACCGTAATAACTTTGACCAAACCTTCACCTTCACACACAATGCAATAATGCCCAATTGAGGTGACAAATTTACTATATATATAAATTAAATTTATGTATACATATATACTACATCAAATTCATTTATTTAAAGTAACTTCTATTATCCACTAAAAAGGTTAATTATTAATATATAATAATTACATGGTCATGAATACTTACTAAATATACATCAAGAATATATTTAGTAAAATTATATGTATACATACATATATTTAATAGCATACACATATAAATATTATTTAAATAAATTTGTTTAAAGTAATTTGGATTGGCCAATAAAAAGAATATATATTATTGTATAATTATCACGTTACTCAAAACTCACTAAATATACGTTAAAAATATATTTACACAAAATATATATAATATGTATATATAAATATATGTTATTTGAATAAATATATTTGAAGTAATTAGGATTATCCACTGAAAAGGTTTACTATTAATGTATACTAATTGCATGTTCATTAATGCTTACTAAATGTACGTTTAGAATATATTTAGCAAATAAAAATATATAAATATATATATATACTTATATAAATAGCATATACAAGTGTATTATTTAATTAAATTTATTTAAAGTAATTAGGACTATCAACAAAAAGTGTTGTTTAATAATGTATAGTAATTACATGTTCATCAATGTTTATCGAATATACATTAAGAATATATATATATATATATATAAAATAGTGTATACGTATACACTATTTAAATAAGTTTATATAAAGCAATTAGGTTGATCAACTAAAAATGTTGTTTATTAATGTAATTACATGTTCATCTGAACTTACTATATATATTAAGAATATATTTAGTAGAAATATATATAAAATAGCAAATGCATATGTATTATTTAAATAATTTATCTCAAACACTTCGGATTATCCACTAAAAAGCTTCTTTATTAATATATAAGAATGACATATTCACGAGTACTTACTAAATATACATTAATAATACATATACTAAATATGCATGTGCGTCCATAAATTATATACATATAAATTGTTGAAATACATTATATTAGAGTAATTTAAATTATCCACTAAAAGGCCTATTTACTAATGTATAATAAGTACATATGCATGAATACTTAATAAAGAAACATTAGTAATATATTTACAATATATATATATATATA
>JACGDI010004166.1:823440-841642 GCA_014898725.1 Jacaranda copaia
AGAGATAGCAATTCAATTTTTTCAGAACCTTGACTTTTCATCAACGGTCTTTCCTGAGGAAGAGGGAAGCAAGCAAAGCTAGCACCGGATTGGAGGGGAAATAGTCTTGTAATTGAAGTAGACTATAATTTCATCAACACATCAATTTACTAAACCTACTTAGTACAAAAATAATTGATTCGCACATGTCATCTAGCAAGTTTAAATATGATTTTTTGATGAAAAGAAGGAATTTTGCAGGTCTTTCTAATCATTTTATATTACAAAGTACAATGTCATGTGTATACATTACATTGTCTAGGTTAAGTGATATTACCATTATTTGTTTAAATCACACCGTATTGCCTAAGTAGTTTGTAAATGTTATCTTGCAACTTGAAATATAATTTCTTGATAAAAAGAGAAATTCAGGTCTTCTTAACTTATGTTCCAAAGTGCAACCTAATGTGTTTAGATCATGTTGTATTAGCTAAGTGGTTAATTGGTCGAACAACATCATCCTTATACTTAGGGTTGTCAATTAGAGTGGGTTGGATGGACTCAAGTTGGGTTGACATAAAGGCGACTTGAATCCAACTCAAACCCATGCTAATCACAAAAAGCTCAACCTTAGCCTGATCCACAAAAATCGAATCAGGTTGGTTGACTTGATCTTTAGTCAGGTTATTCAATATCTCGACAAACTCAATCCAACCTAATAAATCTGACCTAACATGATATATATTTCATTTTTCATATTTATAATCTCCAAGATTATAATTGACTAAAGTTTGATCTATATGTTTTAAACTTATATTAAAATTAATATTCAAATTCAAAATTCCAACAAATATAATCAATATTCAAATAAACATTAATTTAATCAATTAAGCACTATCAACTTCAAATTATAAAGAAATAAGGTTACACAGTAAGTGAATGATGGTAGTGTTGGATGGCAATAGCGGTGGTAGACTCATGGTAGTGGCAATGATCAAGGTTTTGTTAAGAGAGAGAACATATTCTTCTTTGGTTGCAAGGTTTACTCCTTTTGAATAATTAAATTTGAATTTGAATATTGATATTTTATTTAACTAGCAATTTTGATGCACTCAATATGTGTGCTAAAATTTTATAAAATAAAAAGAGCATTTATTTAGTATGTTACGATAATCTTTAATATCTTCAATATAATTTATTTAAATATTTGTGAAGAGTATAAAGAAAGAAAAATAAAATAGAAGAAAAAAATTAGTAAATAATTGGAAAGAAAAATATTAGAGAAGACAAAAGAAAACTACCTTGGTAGCTATGAAGTTTAAAAAATAATAATGAAAATATTATAGGAAAACCACATGACAACATACCAAAAAAGAGTAGATGCTTTATATATAGTACAGAATACTCCAATTATTTGTAGGTGGGTCGGGTTGGGTTAGGTTGAGTCATGTTTATTAAGTTATTGGGCCATCTGCAAGTTATTTTTAAGTTCAGTGGGTTGACTTGAATTCAAGCTAATCTTTTTTTTTTTTTTACTTTAGGTTTCGAGTCTAATCTGATTAGATCCAAACATGATCTTTTCTAGGTGGGTATGATCGGGTTGGTGGATTAGGTTAAATTTTGACACTTTTACTCACACTTATTGTTGGAATAGTGCTTTGCAAGCCAATTAGTTTAGCATGTAGAGCTACTTCATCTAACAGTCTTGATCGAATAATATTCAATAAAATGGTTATCTTCATCTTTTGTGTTTATGATTTCTTCACATACATTTGGTTGAAACTCTAAAATCATACAAGACTTTGGGACTTGATCACGCATATGTTAGTGATCATGAAACAAGTTTTTATGGTCATAATTTTAAATATTCCAAGTCATAGAATTTAATAAGACAGGGCATCTAAGATTCAAATAGATTTGCACTAACGATACATATTCCAAGGAGTTGAATGTTGCCCTGTTTCATGGGCAATCTATATTAGACATGGATGCATATTGGTGAGTACTTGTTTGAAAACAAGTTCATTAAAGACTTCCTTAGAGAATCCATGAGGTAGTCGTAATGGCATGTTGATAGTGAAAAATTTTCTAGCTTACTATAGTGTAAATAATTAGTCCTTTGACTTCAGGTTTCATAGTAATCAGGTGTAAATAATTTTCATTGTACTTTGATTTTGCTCTGGGGCTTAGTTTGGGCACATGTTATCTAAGTATGAAGATTGATTAGTTCCAAGATGGGATTCACTTCACCCTTCTGTAAAGAACATGTTGATCTTTTATGTATTCTAAGATAATCGATTCCAAAAAATCCATACACAAGGTGTTATGACAATTTGAAAAAGGAGTTTTCCAAAGTTGAGGCCATAATGAGGAATTGAACATCACAAATAGATACATAGTTATGGAGACTATTAAAGAGCTGACAAATATCTTGTCCTATGCCTTTTTTGGGAAATAGAAAATGAAAGGACCATATTTACATGGCAATCATAAGCAATAATGGTCCACCCACAATTAATTCATCCAATTGGTTGGACTTCATAGGCTAGTGCTAGACATTAACTATGGAAATTGTGTACTGTTCAATTAATAAAAAATAATTAATAGGGTGATTAGTTTAAAAGAGTTTATACTAATAAGAATATTCGATATTTAATCAATCACAAAGAGTTGTGAACACATATCTAATTGATTGATGAATCTAAAGAGTCAAACACAAAAGCCAAGAGCACTCTCACTTGATTGAAGAAATTATCTAAGGAGTTAGATAATTAGAAGTGATGAGAGAGAGAGAGAGAGAGAGAGAGAGAGAGAGAGAGAGAGAGAGAGAGAGAGAGTTGGATAATTATTAATTGGTCATTATGGTTTGATTAACTTAAGTGTTAAATTAATTAAAATAATTTAAAAAATTAAATTAAGCTAATTAAATTAAAAGTTAATTTAATTGGTGCCATGTGGCAATTTAATTAGTCAAAATCAACTTAAAGAGTTAAGTTGATATAATTAGCTTAAGGAGTTCAGTTAATTTAATTTGTAGAGGAATCTAATTTTGGATCAAACATTAAATGGAAGAGTCCATTTAAGATTAATTAGTTGGCATGTTAATTTAAGAAATTGAAAATGCAACTTGACTAACGTAAGACCTTAAAATATTGGATTTGATCTAGTATGCTTGGTGGTACTTGATGATGTTTGATCAATGTGTTGGGCAAGCAAAACAAGCCATGGGTGCTAGCTAGGATCAGGCAGCGTGTTGTGTGCCAAGGGGCATATCAAATAAATAGACTTGATGGACCCTGACAAATGGATGTGTGTGTGAGGCTGGGTTGTGTGCACACTTATATGATACTTGACTGGACGGTGTGCCCACTTGTGTAGGATGGTGCGCACATTTGTGCAACACATGACGAAATAAAATGCATACTTGCACAAACGATTGAGTTAGAATGTAGACTTTGGCACAACTGAGTGGAGCAACGCACAAGTGGGTAATGGTGGATGCAACAATAGGTTAGCAGGGTGGGTTGTGGTAGATAGCCTAACGACACATTGGCAACACTTGGTAGGTTTATACTGATGTGGGCAGCAATTAATTGAGTATGTTGGTAGATGATTGTCAATAGAAAGTAAGCAAAGTGGTGGAACGGTTATGGGTTGATTTTCTAATAATCGCCAGGTACAGTTGGCACAAGCAAGCTTTACTATAGATAACTGCTTAGCTCAACTGCTTGGACACCTAGCAGCACTTATCATAGCATTGCCACTTGTTGGCTGTTGATAGGTTGGCTTTCTAGCAGTGGGGTATGTCTGTTGTAGCTGATTAGTGTACATCATATATAGGCTAAACAACCTCACAATCAACACTAAGTTGTGATAGAGTGTGGTAGACTATGTGTGAAGATGTTGGCATCCTTTATATTACATTTGTTGGATTAATACAAGGTTAGGATTGGTTCTCGTAAATTCATGTGTCCTTTATGTTAATTTCATTGCATGTTTAAGTTAGTACAATATTGCCTTGGTTGATCATATATTGCCTATCTCACACACTTACAGTAAACAAAGTGCACCAACAAGCTGACTCGGCCTTAGTAGGTCTAGGCTGCACAAAAGTGAACAAAACTAAGCAAAAATTTTATGTTAAAAATTACCCCTATGACAGTTGGTATAAGAGCCCAACTTTATGCTAGTTTGAGGGGAAATTAACATGAGTTTAGGCTCTATGTAGGCTCTAAAATAAGAAATGATGGCGGATCAAAGTCTAAAAGAAGCAGTTCTTTGCTTGGAGATAAGAATGTGTCGGATGGAAACATTCCTTAGATAGCCACCAAAAGCTAAAAAGACGACTCTCTTTAAGTAAATCTAGGAATTACAATAAATAATAGAGGGGTTGTAAAAGACTGTGGCAAGTTTGTCAAAAATTATAGATTAGAAAGTAGTTTCGACTGCTGAGAATATGGGCACCTTTATTGAGGCTATTGAATTGAAGTTTGAGTTGGTTAATACTGAGTTGATGGTATTGAAGAAAGTTGTTGCAGCAAGTGTAGCTAACGACATGGATTCTTTGTCTAAGGTAACGGTGTTGGATCTAAAATCCTTTGGTTGTGAGTGAAATGCCAAGGATATTGAAAATTTTCTATACAATATAGAGATCTATTTCGAGACCGCAAGGGTTCTAGAATGGGAAAAGGTGTTGATAACTATAATGTACTTAACAGGAGATGCTAAACTATGGTGGTGAACTCTTCTATTGAAAGATTCTACTATCAATCAAGGGTAGACTAATACTTGGGAGGCACTGAAATGGGATGAAGGAACAGTTTCTTCTTTGCAATCTCTCATGGGTTGCAAAGAAAAGTCTCTGAAACTTGAGACACACGAGGATGGTAAAAGAGTATGTTTCTACTTTCAGTTCTCTTATGCTTGTTGTGCATGATATGTCTGAGAAAGACAAGTTGTTCAATTTTATGACGAGGTTGCAACCTTCGGCTCAAGCCAAGTTAAGGCATCAAGGAGTCAAGGAATTACACTTAGCTATGGCCGTTGTCAATAGATTGGTGGACTATCAAACTATTGGAGGCTCAGATCGAGAACTCAAAATGAAAGATATTGGGAAGGACAAAGGCAAAGGTCAAATGGAAATAGAAACGAAAAAAAGAGACCGAAGTAGTAGGTACTCAAACAAAAAAGAGGAAATGGGGTGCTATATTTGCAGAGGAGACAACAAAATATGGGATTGCCCTTATCAAGAGTGACTTAGTACATTGATGGCAGAGATAGCTAAACCAAAAATGAAAAGTGACATGGAAATGAGAATCGGTGCTTTCCAACTATTGAACACTTGAAGGGTAAATTTGATTCAATCAATAATAAAGGACTCATGCTTTTTTGGGCACTTGTGAATGGTAACCAAGTTAAACTAATGGTAGACTTGGTGGGCCATTCATAGCTTTATTTCTAAGGAACAAGCCCAAAAGTTGGGGCTACAAATGAAACTCATTCCAAGCCAAGTTAAACTTGTAAGCCAAAAGCCTGAAATGGTGAAAGGTGGAGCCAATGTTGAATTGAAAGTAAGAAATTGATAATGATAAGTAAACTATGATTTATCAGTTGGATGAATTTTATTTGATCTTTGGCAGTGATATCCTTATTAATGTAAAGGCCATGGTTATCCCTTCCTTGAGCTTGTTGATGATCCTTAATGATAAGAAATTATGTTTTGTGTAAGTTGAGTGGAGTAACTTTGGAAACAAGGAAAGAAGTCAACTGATCGGATGGATGACATTAGATTGATGATGCTAAAGGTGCCAGATCATCAACATCAGGCAATAATAGTGATGTTGCCAAGAAAATGGTAAAGAGAGTTGGACTTATTTATCACATGCAGTGAAGTTAATAGTATAGCCCTAAACGTTGGTTAAGTGTGGGCATTGGCTAGGGCAGGGTTCAGTAGGAAGTCCAAACCTATGCTAGATGGTGCAACATGAATAAACATGAGATCAGTAAATGTTGCTTTGGTCTAAAGTTATTAATACCATTTATTTATAGACTTGAAGGTCAATGCAGGTTTGAACAAGGTAGGAAAACAAGTGGAAGTGTATCTTCCTCTATTTGAAGGGGGCATTGGACTCCTCAAGTGGGGGTGGTTTGTAAGACCCTAAAATATTAGATTTGATCAAGTATGCTAGGTGGTACTTAATGGTGAATAGTTAGCATTTTTGGCAAACAAAATAGGGCATAGGCACTAGCTGGGACTGGGCAGTGTGCCGTGCACCAAGTGATGGATCAAATAAACATATTTGATTGGCCTTAACGGATAGATGTGCATGCGAGGCTAGACCTTGTGCATATTTGTGTGACACTTAATAGGATTGTACGCACGCTCATGCAGTACTTAGCGGGATGGTGCACACATTTATCATGTGCATAATTAAGTAAACAATTGAGTTAGAACCAAGATTTGGGAGCAGCTGAGTGGAGCAACAGACACAAACAACCAATAGCGCACGTAGTAATAGGTTAAGAGGATAAGTTGACCTGGCAAACAACCTAGTAACACATTGGCAACTGATGTGAGCGGCAATTAACTGAGTATGTTGGCAAATGGTTTTTAGCAGAAAGTAAGCAATGTGTTAGGAAGGTTATGGGCTAACGTTTTACTAATCATTAGGTATAGTTGGCACAAGCAAGCTTTATTGCAGATAACTACTCGGCTCAACCGTTTGGACACTTCACAACATTTAGCATAGCATTGCCACTGTTGGCTATTGATAGGCTAGCTTCTTAGCAATGTGGATGTCCAATGTAGCTGATTATTATACACCATATATAAGCCAAATGACCTCACAATTTGCACTAAGTTGTGATAAAGTGTGGCAAATGGTATGTGAAGGCATTAGCATCCTTTGTATTACATTTGTTGGATTAATACAAAGTTGGGATTGGCTTCTGTAAATTCATATGTCCCTTATGTTAATTCCGTTGCATGCTTAAGTTAGTACAATGTTGCCTTACTTGATCATATGTTGCCTAACCTACACACTTGCACTAAACATAAAGCATCGGCAAGCTAACCAGTCCCTTGGTGGAATGAGGCTACATAGGATGAAGAAAACTAATTGAAAATTTTATGTTGAAAATTAGCCCTATGACAACTAGCAGCTTGGCATCTTAGGTGGCATAGTGAATTATGTGTGATAAAAGCTTTCTTATGCCTCCATCTCACACTATAAAATCTCTCATGGTTGGTCTTTAGGAAGCCTAATTCTAGTTGCATTTTTTTCTCCATTCAAGTGGTGATCCTATGTGTTGAGAGAAACTACTCTCTAGATTCCCTCCAACAACTTTCTCTTTCCAATAACTACCTCACACTTTCTCCATCTTCCTCGTTCATCCTCCTCACATCTCTAACTAATTGAGAGAGGCTTGAGAGTAACTTTAGGTGTGTGAACTTCTTTAGAGGATTAGCACTTGGTGAGCTTTTGGATTGGTAATCAAGTTTCCTTACTACAAGTGATCGATTTTTGCATGTGATGTGGTTGACGGTTTTAAATATCTCTTTGCTATTTTGCTGCCAATTTAAACACTTCTTGGAGGAGTTCTAGGCAGCAAGAGTTGTTGTTATTGTTGTTGTTTTCCTTTGGAGAGGAGTTGGAGAATTTAGAGAAAAAGGCAAGGAACTCATTTAGAAGGAGTTCCATTGTGAGAGCTTGGTATTTACCTTTCCATTTCTCAATTAAGGTAACATTTTTCTATATTTTAATCTATTATTGAGGCATGAAATAGATCCTTGGGTTGAGGATGTGTTAGTTCATTTTTGCCTAAATTTTGAAATTATTATATATCCTAGCACCTTCTTTAACTTCACTTATAATGTAAGATATAGAGTTCAAATCTCAATGAACCTTTAGTGCACATGCATCTGGTAAAAGAAATCACATTGTATAGAATTATTACAAAAAAAAAAAAAAAGGAGAGATGTTTTTTTGAGAAAGTGGCTTGATATTGTTGTAAATTTTGATTAAAACTCTTTTATGGATCTTGATTATTATTTGTACTATTATATATATGATGCTGTATAGAAATAGTATTAGGGTCCTTTTTTGAAAATTAGCAAAATAAATTAGGCTTTTGTTACTGGAATGCACTTGCATAGAGTTAAATCTCAATTTTTTTAATGAGTGGGCATATGTCTTCTTCAGCTTTGGAAGTTGATGTTTATATTGATTAAGTCTTTAATGGGCTTCAACCAACTTAAGTTTGAGTGTCTATTTTGGTTAGCTTCATTTGTTGGGCTTATTGGCCATTTTCTTATTTATGTACTTAGTTAGATTTTTTTAATTTAATTTTTACTTTTTTACTTTCGTAACAGTTTCATATTAATATGCCAAAAGATTAAAAAAATGAATAGAAAGTTGAAATTAAAATGAAACATAATTGAGGACATTATAGCGGATAAATTAAGCCTATGCCACATTGGAAAAAGGGCGCAGGTGTTTAAATAAAGTAAATATAGTTTTTTTTAGTGTAACCCGATAAACATACCCCTGTGAAAAAGTTAGCTTATGAGCTAAAGCAATGATTTGAGATCCCAACTCTATAGTGGAGAAGTGACTTTTAACTAAAAGAGTGATTTACATTATTTTTTCTTCTAGTTATGTCCTTAAAGAAAGGATCATGATCCCTTATAAAGAGTGATGTCTCATCAACAAGATTACATTACATAATTATAATTAGGAGTGTCCAAAACCTACCAAATATAGAAAAAAAAAACATTCAAAGCATTTGTGTGATCACTCATAACTAGGATTTTCCAACAACTTAAGATTTTATTCAGTTGTATATGCTCATATTAGATCCTAGTTTAAGGTTACGAAATCAATTTATATAATATAGAATTTAGGAAAAATTGCTTACTATTGTTCTTTACCTTGCAAGCATGCTTTTAATTAATTAAAACAAAATGATTTGGTCCTTTCTAGGAAATTAAATGTTGCCATTCTAATTAGTAATTATAGCTACTATACTTGTCTTCATTTCAAGGAGATGAGGTTTGTTTCCTTCGTTCAAAATTTTGTCTTGTTTGTTTTAAAAAATAGTTTTTATATCTTCTATATATATGTGCTTTAGAATTTAGAAGGAATTAGTGTAAGTTTACTATAGCGGTCTTTGAAGGAAAACGCATTTGCTTTGACGTATTTTAGAGGCTGTCTCATCTGTTATGTCTCAACTAAATAAAATTTTGCACCTTATCTTGCTTAATCTATCATTGAAAGAAAATTAGATTATGTTTTCCTGCTAAGAAAACAAGCTTGAGTATTCTATAAATTATGTCATCATTCTAAGAAAACAAGCATGAGTATTCTATAATCTTTCATTTGCATTACTATTGTTGTCATCAATTGAAGGAATACAAATTAGTTTTGTTTGGTTTTAAGAAATTAAGTTCTACTCCTTTTATTCATCTTTGAAAAACACATACTGCTTGTTTGCTTAATTTGTAAACAAAATCTATTTCTTGCTTAAAGAAAATAGACTAATATCTGTGTGCCTTTTTTTTAAAGAAAAAAGAAAAATATGGGTTCCTAATTGTGAATTCAAATTGATTATAGTTTAGTATTGTGCAATGACCATTGATTCTAGGCATTTAATTGATATATTATTGTGCTTACAATACTTTATCATGACAATAGTCAATGATTCTACTATTGGTGGTTCTAATAAGGGTGTGATGTCCAACCTTGCTATATTTGGTGTGGCCCCCCGTTGTGGCACCTATGGTAACTCCACCTGTGGTACCTATTCATATCGAGTCCAATGCTAGACGCATTGATAGTGCTTTAGAAGTGGCCCTTATTCTATGTGGATATGGAGAAAATTCAAAAAAAAAAAATTAATGAGAAGGATTTCAAGAGGTCATAGCAAAAGATGTTTTTCTATCTCACAAACTAAACTTAGATACGTGCTTGCATGATGATCCTCCAACACCTAGTGAGAACTTGGACATGTAAACTATGGCTACTATTGATGCTTGGAGGCATCAAGATAGGTCAAAGAATAAGAATAAAGTTGTCCAAGCACATGCAAATGAAGTTAATCAAGTCTAATAAGATGATAGAGCTAAAGTTATCGATTGTGGTGTCAGAAGCAAATCAAAAATCCTAAGCAATGTTGGGTGGATATGGGGGCCACTCGACACGTCTACTCTAATCAAAAGATGTTTACAACTTATCAAAGTGCAGACAGGAAAGTACTCTACATGAAAAACTCATCAAGCTCAAAAGTACATGAAGTTGGTAAAGTCATATTGAAGATGACCTCCGAGAAATAGCTAACCTTGAACAATGTGTTTTATGTGCCGAAGATTAGAACAAATCTAGTGTCAAGCCCTATGTTGAGTATAACAGCTTTAAGTTTGTTTTTGAATTAGATATATTTACATTATGTAGGTACAAAAATAGCCTAGATGAGGCTAGGCTAGGCTTTGGTTTAAATAGGCTAAGTCTATTATACAAATGACAAGCTTGAGCTTAGTCTATTATCTATGGTAGACCTGTTTTTAAGGTTAGAGCTAGTTTTTTTAATAAATTCTATTGCCCTAGCTTGGCTTAAAAGTCTACCTAAAAGCCTATTTTCTATTGTGGCTTTAATTAAGTTTGAACATTACAAAGTTTAAATTTCAATATGCTCAAACTTGTAATAGACTTTGATAGGCAATAATCAAAGTAATAAATAACAATGCGTAATTTTGAAATTCAAATTTAAGTACAAACTAGTATCATTTTAATAAAAAATAATACTAAACAACATAAAAAATTCTATAAAGGACTAATTAAAGAAATTAGATACAATTAACTATTTAATGCTATGCCATTGTTATTGTGTTTTTTATATGAAGAAGTAGGCTAGTCTATTAGCCTTTACAAACTTTTAGAAGAGTCTAAGTGGCTAAGTCTAGCCTATTTAATTAACAAGGCTATTTTTTATGCCTTGATCAAGCCTTTTTATTAAATATGCTAAGCCATAAGTAGGCTAGGCCATAGACTTTTGATGAGTAGTTTGACCTATTTCCATTCTTAGTGTTATATATGAATGACATGTTTGTATGCAAAGGCTACTTGTGCAATCGTCTTTCTAAATTAAATGTAATGAACATCATGCCAAATGTTGTACCAACTATTGAAGTGAATAATAAAATAAGGTCTGCTTATTTTCTTGAGTCCCTATGGCATCATGGACTAGGACACGTGAATTTTGGTATAATAACTAAACTTACTAAAAATGGGTTGCTACCAAAGTTAAATTTTGATGTAAAATCTATATACGAGGTTTGCATTAAGGCAAAAATGACAGAGATTCCTTTTAAACTAAAGTTGCAAATCAACTTGATAGAAAAATCAAAGTACTTTGAATTGATAGAGGTGAGGAATATATTCACCCATTTGAGGAATACTAAGCTGTACATGTAATAATCCATGAAGTAACAACATGATTTGCACCAGGATCAAATGGTATTGCAATATGCAAGAATAGAACGTTGAAAGAAATGATGAATGCTATGCTCATAAATGTTGGTGCACCCTAGAACATGTGGAAGGAAGCATTATTGATTGCGAGTCACTTATTAAATAGGTTACCCCACAAAAAGTTGCAAATAACACTTTATGAAGCTTGGAAAGGTCATCCACCTTCCTACTAATACCTTCAAGTATGAGGGTGTTTACCAAAAGTGGAAATTCCACCTCCGAAGATGGTTAAAATAAGACCTAAAACGGTTGATAGAATTTTTATTCGATACACTCAACACAGTGCAGCATATAGGTTTCATATTTGGAAATCTAATGTGAATGATATTCATTTCAATACAATAATTGAATCAAGAAATGTAGATTTCTTTGAATAAATATTTCCTTGGAAAAAGGAAAAATAATGTGTTTCCTTAAAAAGACCACAAAAAGTCTAAAGTCCGGAAAAAAAAAAGAGAGGAAGAACCTAGACATAGAAAGAGAGCTAGGATGCTTAAGTCATTTGAACCATACTTCTTAATTTATATGCTAGAAAGTAAGCTATGTACATTTGTTGAGGCAATGGATACGTCAAAATCTCTTTTATGGAAAAAAGCCATAAGTAGCAAAATTGAGTCCATTGTGCATAGTTATACTTGGTAATTAGTAGATCTTCCTCTTGACAATAAACCTTTAATGGGTTTTCAAGAGGAAGATGGAAGTTGATGGATCAATTGATAAATATAAGGCAAGATTGGTGGTTAAAGGATATAAACAAAAAGAAGGTCTCAATTACTTTGTTACATGCTCATCCGTAACAAGAATAGCATCCAAAAGGTTATTAATAGCTTTTGTAGCCATTACTCAAATGGAAGTGAAAACAACATTTCTAAATAGAGACATTGAGAAGGAAGTTTATATAGAACAAACTAATGAGTTTATGGTTCTTGGCAAAGATAAGAAGGTGAGTAAGCTAGTCAAGTCATTGTATAGCTTAAAGTAAGTACCAAAACAATGGCATTTAAAGTTTGATTAAGTTATGTTGGCGAATGGAATTAGGATCAAAAAGTGTGATAAATGTGTATACATTAAACGTATCGCATATAAATACCTCATTATATGTCCTTATATAGATGATATGCTCATTATTGGGAATAACAATTATGTGATCAAAGAAACAAAAAAGCTATTGAGTAGCAACTTTGACATAAAAGATATGGGAGTAGTAATGTAATCTTTGGAATAAAGATTGCTAAAACATCTGGCGGGTTGGCACTAACTCAAACTTATTATATTGAGAAAGTATTACAAAAGTTCTTGAGCCCAGAATGTAGCCCAGTGAGGAATATGCACTATGGATTAGAGTATGCACACATAATTGAGAGCCTCATATACATCATGAATTGCATGAAACCTAACATAGCGTATGCTGTTATGTAAGTTGGGTAGATTTACAAGAAATCTCGGTCAAGAGCATTAGACCGCTCTAGTTAGAGTTCTTAGATACTTAAAGTATACAATGAACTATGAATTGCACTATACCAGATATTCAACAATAATCGATGGATACAATGACACAAATTGGATATCAAATTATAACTAATCCAAATCCAAAAATAGATTTGTTAACATTGGGAGGAGCGACTATTTCATGGAAATCCTTGAAATAAATTTGCGTAGCTAGATTAATGATAGAATCTAAGTTTATCGCATTATATAAAACAAGTGAAGAAATAGATTGGCTACGCTACTTTCAAGAAGACATTCCAAATTGGCCAAAACTTGTGCCAGCTATTTGCATACATTACAATAGTTAGTTGGTGATTAGAAGGGCACAGAATAGTGTGTATAATGGTAAATTTTGAAACACACATCACAGACATAATATCCTTAGACAACTATTCTTTATTGGGGTTATCTCAATAGATTATGTGAAGTCCAAGGATAACATTATGGGTCTACTAACTAAAGGTTTAACTAGAGAGCAAATTGGTAAATTTTTAAAGGGAATGGAACTTAAGCCAATAGAATGATTGAGTCATCAAAACAAGAACCCTACTATATGATTGGAGATCCCAAGAAATTTGTTCAAAGGAAAAATAAGTTATGAAATTATGACATAATGTACAAGCACTATAGTGACCAAAAGCTCTCTTTCCATTCTGATGATGAGCAAACAATGCAACCTACAAGAGATTAGATTAAGCTTCACTTTTAATGGCTCATATATCTCAATATATCAAGTGGAGATGCAGCAAGAATCCCTTAATAAGAAGCTACCTATATGGGAATGGATTGAGCCAGTCTTATGAGAATTTTATAGCTGAATTCTTAGAGTATTCATGAAATACCAAGAATTGTTTAAGGCTAAAATGAACACATTATTAGAATCACATATTGATTATCACTATGTGTAGTTCTATTGACTTGGTATACACAAAAGCCAAACAATTCAAGCACCACGTTTATTAGTTGGCAAGTATATCATATAGTTCTCACTAGGAAAGGTTCAGGACCAAAAGCTATCTCTCTTGATATAGTATCATTTAAGTAGAAACTCTCTTGTGTATGTTTGCATTCATGGGCATACTTGATGAGACAATTTTCCATTCATATAAGGGATTGTAAGGATTTTAGGTCAACCAATTTTGACTTAATGAATGTTTAATTTTGATCATTGAAATATATTAAATTTTATACCAATACAAAGCTCTTGTTGAGGAGATTTTTGTAGAGCACTTGGGCTCGAAAATCCATTAATTAGTGAATGAGAAAATTGAACAGAGCATGGGTGTGAGTATAGTGCGGTCTTAATTAAATTTTGGACCAAATTTAATTTAACTTTTCTGACTGAATTTGAGTTTAATTTATTTTGGTTTCACCCCTTCAAAGTTGTGTTCAAATCTAATCAGCACAAATTTAAATTGATTAGACTAAATTAATGTCTTTTGAAGTGAAACAATGTGTCCTCCAATTGAATGGACATTGTTTGTGTATAATACATTAAATATTATAACTCTTTAATGGGGTGCATCAAAACCGATAAATATAGGAGCCTAGAATCCAACAACCAACATTCAAACATTTGTGTGTTTACTACAACTCTGCACTCACTGGGCACTTAAGAGTTTCTAAGTCAATAGATTATAGAGTCCAAACAATTGGAGTGCTTACTTTGTTTGCAAGATCGTTATATCTTTGGAAACTGTTCGTTGAGAACCTTGAAGTGCTGTGAGAGAGAAATAAAATTTTAAGTTATTGAATTTAGTACATTCGTATAAGCATACATGGTAAACTAATTTCCAACAAGTATAAAGTGTGGATGTGGGTGTAGTGCGATCTTGATTAAATTTTGGATGGAATTTAATTTAATTATTTGAGTAAATTCAAGTTTAATTTATTTTGGTTGCACCCTTCAACACTAAAAGTAGTGTTCAAATCTAATCAATATAAATTTAAACCTATTAGACTTAATTAGTGTCTTTTGAAGTGAAACAATGTGTCCTCCAACTAAATGGACATGGTTTGTGTCTAATATGTCAAATATTGCAATCCTTTAATGGGGTGCATCACAACCTATACATATAGGAGCCTATAACCCAACAACTAATATTCAAATATTTGTTTGTTCACTACAACTCTACTCTCACTACGCACTTTTTACTTGTATAAAAGGAGCTTCAAGTCAATAGATTTTGCATTCCAAACAATTAGAGTGTTTACTTTGTTTGGAAGATCGTTGTATCTTAGGAGACTATTCATCAAGAACCTTGAAGCATCGTGAGAGGGATAAATAAAGTTTTAAGTTATTGAATGTAGTACTTATATAAACTAATTTCCAACAAGTATATTGTATGGATGTGGGTGTAATGCAGTCTTGATTAAATTTTGGATGAAATTTAATTTAATTTTTCTAGCTAAATTCAAATTTAATATATTTTGGTCACATCCCTTGAACACTAAAAGTAGTGTTCAAATCTAATCAATATAAATTTAAACTGATTAGACTCAACTAGTATCTTTTGAAGTGAAACAATGTGTCCCCCAACCGAATAAACATGGTTTGTGTCTAATACGTCAAGTATTACAATCCTTTAATTGGGTGCATCACAAACTATAAATATAGGAGCCTAGAACCAAACAACCAACATTCAAATATTTATTTGTTCACTACAACTCGCACTTTTCACTTGTAAGAGCTTCTAAGTCAATAGATTTTGAAGTCCAAACAATTGGAGTGTTTACTTTGTTTGGAAAATTGTTGTATCTTGGGAGATTATTTGTCAAGAACTCTGAAGCATTGCGAGAGGGACAAATAAATTTTTAAGTTATTGAACGTAGTACACTCGTATAAGCAAACTTGGTAAGCTAATTTCTAACAAGTATAAAGTGTAGATGTGGGTATAGTGGGGTCTTGATTAAATTTTGAATGGAATTTAATTTAATTTTTCTAACTAAATTTGAGTTTAATTTATTTCGGTCACACCTCCATAACACTAACAATAGTGTTGAAATCTAATCAATATAAATTTAAACTAATTAGACCCAATTAGTGTCTTTAGAAGTGAACCAATGTGTCCTCCAACTAAATGGACATGGTTTGTGTCTAATACGTCAAGTATTACAATCCTTTAATGTGGTGCATCACAACCTATAGATATAGGAGCCTAGAGCCCAACAACCAACTTTGCAATCACTGTGCACTTTTCACTTGTATAAAAAGAGCTTCTGAGTCAATAGATTCTAAAGTCTAAACAATTGGAGCGCTTACTTTGTTTGGAAGATCATTGTATCTTTTGGAGACTATTTGTTAAGAACCTTGAAGCACTGTGGGAGGGACAAATAAAGTTTTAAGAACACTTTGTGGTACACAGGCCACGATCTACCCTTTTGCATCTTTCGTTTCAGCATTTCAAGTAGACTTTCTACATCATCTCTTTTCTACCGCTTACTATTCTATAGTGCATAAGTTATTGCCTTTGTTATTTATTTTAATACAATTTTTGATATTTTATGCATTAATTTATGTGTTGCTTGATTAATATAATTTATTGTTTAATTTAAGTTATTGAACTTGTAAACTAGCATAAACATACACGGCAAATTAATTTTCAAACCATTTTTTTCTCTTTTTATTAAAACCTTTTAAATGAAAATTAACCTTGAAGTTGTGAGAGTGTTTGTGTTTATATATATAGAGATCAGTGGTTTTTTTTTTTTAAATATATTGGAGAAAAGCCGGGGCAAGGGCAACCATCATAACGAAACTCTGGAGCGTGATGATAGAAGTTCTTTGTAGTTATGAAATTTTCTATTTAAGTCACAGCTACAACCTAAAAGTGAGCCATTCACTACAGCTCCACTGAAATGCTACTTAGACTGGAGCCCCTCTACAACAAATGTGGCAGGTTCAAGACTATGACTTCGGTGGCAAGGAGAGATTTGCTTGAATTAGTTGTGCCGCCGCATGATGGATGTGGATTAAGGGACAAGACTATATTAATCCAACTGCTTCACATTAACTATCTTCCCTAGCAAAGATCACTAAAACTTAAGAAAGATGATATGATTGGGAAAATTTTATTGAGATAATGTTGTTTCTTGTGACTTTTTGCATGTGTATGAATGTCAAATCCATAGATGGTGATTTTGCTGATGTTGATGTAGGAATTTTCATAAATATTCGAATTGATACTTAAAATTTAGCCATAAATGTTAAATTGGCACATATTGGATGAATTTCATCTATAATATCTGTAATGAGGAACACAACCTTATAAACTCTAATTTAATTTCAAAGTATCCTTTCAGTTATTCATCACGCATCGCCATCGTATGACTAAATAAATTTCATTATCACAGTAAGACAAATATGAAGTTGCATTATAATTGCAATTATATGAGTAAGATATGAAAATAGTCGTAATTTAATCACGAAAAGAAACACTAATTATTGTGGTCAAACTGAGCAGTTCGCAGAGCAACGAAACATTTTTCGAAATCAGAATCAATATAGGAAAAAAAATCCTTGCAACTAAAATCAATTTGATACCTTTCTTAGAGTGCTCAATAACTAGGGCCATCGCCCTTTCTCCTTTTAACTTTAATCGGTCGAATGGCTCGTTCAAACATTGTGAACTAATTAATTTCTGTCTTGGCAATACCAACATATTCTGTGCCACAGAAACTGTGGAAGTTTGATTTTAAAAGTTAAATTAGTTAAGTGATTGGATTATTTGACTTATTTTATTTAATTAAAATGAAATGTAATTGAAAAAAAATTGATTCGACCCTCAAATCAATTCAAGAGTTGAACTTATAAGTTTTCAACACTTCAAAAAATTATTCATGTCGTGTCAACACATGACATATCATTGAGACACCACTTAATATGTCTATAAATTAAATAAAAATAAAAAGAATACTGATAGTTATGATGTTGTGCGGGATATACAATTGAGGGCATTTTGAATAAATTAAGTTTTTTTACATATTTTAAAAAATAGAGGAATGGTAAAAGAATTGACTAAAACGAAAGTTTTCTAAAATTATTTGAATAAATAGTGCTGCCTTATTCAAAATCGTTCTATTTTTAACATTTTTAATAAAATAAAACTCTTCTCTCCAATACATGGCATGCAAATCACACTCGGACAATTCAACGAAGTTTTAAATGTGAACTTCTTTTTCTTCGTACTCATCTTCAACGATGGATCTAG
>JACGDI010004166.1:855597-945468 GCA_014898725.1 Jacaranda copaia
GCAGGCCCAACCACGCTCAAGGTAATGCCATTTACTTTATACACCTTACATTCTCTATATTCTCTTGACCAGAACTAATTTGAGCATCGGAGTGCCTTAGTTAGGGGCACTTAGGCTAGTTTAACGTATGTTTTGGTTGCAGATCTCAAGCCCAGAACAATACACTACCCTCATTTTTTTATACTCCCAGCATTTTGCAGCATCAAATATTTAATATTATTTTTTCAAAAAGATAATTACCAAAGAAGTTCAAATCAACCTGAAAGTCCTCTATCAAACATATATATATAAAGGGGGTGATTAAAGCAAGTGAGAGGAACTTTAAAAGTGGTTAGCAATTCTCTCAAATTCAAGGAGATCCACGGCGTTTGAGGTATTTTTTGTGGAGTTTATATATTTTTTATATTTAATTCAAAATTAAGGTGTAGAGCCCTCGAATTGATATTATTTCAAATCAAATTCAAGGAAATCCACGATGTTCTAGTTGTTCTTCGTAAAGCTCATATATTATTGGTGTTTGATTTGAGATTAATGTGCAAAACCCTCGAATAGGCATTATTTCAAACTAAATTCAAGAAAATCCACGATTTTCAAGGCATTCATCACAGAGCTCATCAAATTTCAAAATCATATTTGGAGGGAAAGAATCAAAGGATTATATTACAGTTAGATCCACAATTGATAAGTTTGAATTTCATTCTTATTTGTATAGATTTTTCTTGTCTTATAATTTTATTTGTTGCAGACAAAGAAATTTGTATTTACAAATTTTTGGCATGCCTAGTGGGACGATGTCTATCTCTCATCTTTTTCTTTCATCAAAATTGAAGTATTAAACAACTGCCAACAAGACTGCAACATTGAAAATTATTGCCTCAAATTCCTCAAGTACTAGAGCAAAAATTATTGGGGTCATCATAAAAAAATATGTCCAAGAAGTTGCAACCATGTTCGATGGTGGCTCCTTTGCTTGTTGTAGAAAGGATGTTGCCACATTTTATTAATATAAATGAACATGGTGGAAACTCAAAGGAAGAATCTGCATCATTTATGCCTTGCTCAACATTAAATTCCTTAATCATGGTGATGGTGATGGCAAAATTTGATGAAAGCTATTGAAAGACTTACGAAGCATGTCTGAGAATGAAACTTTCAAATCTCCAAATTGATGAGTAAAGTAGACAATCTTGATGCAAGCTACATGGTGGAGAAACAAATTGAGGCTTAGGGCAAAGACAAAACATCCACAAAGAAGTAGTTAGCCAAAAATGAAAAGACTACAAATAAAGAGCTACAAGTTTACATTGATTCCATTAACCCATTGAAGGAGTTTATCATGGAGAATATCAAATACAAATCTGATGGAAGTTCTAAGTTATATACAACTTACTCTAAGCCACATACTCAAAGGATTGACAACTAAAAGATGCCAATTGGTTAGTAGCCCCTAAAGTTTCAACAATTCAACAGCAAGAGCAATCCAAAGCAGTAGGCAATTCATTTCATTGGGATTTGTAATAATGCTGGGACATATAGAGATTATCTAGTCAAGCAATTTGATTTATCATTAAAGGAAAATGCTTTTGATTGGTATATTGACTTGGAGACAGCCTCCATTGATAGTTGGGGACAATTGGAGCATTAGTTCCTCAATTGTTTCTATAGCACTCGAGGGATAGTTAGCATGATTGAAATCACCAACTCTCGCCAGTGGAAAGAAAAACTTATCATTGATTATATTAATCATTGAAGAAATTTGAGTCTTAATTGCAAGAATCAATTATTGGAGGCTTTAGCAATTGAGACATGTATCCAAGGAATATATTGGAGACTTTGCTAAATGTTTCAAGGAATTAAGTCAAAAACTTTTGAAGATTTGACAATTCATGCATATAATATTGAAATAAGCATGAATTTTGATGAACAAAAAAACTCAAGTGATGTCAATGATGATGAAGATGTTGGGGGTAATTAATTTTTGGCTTTAAATTACAAATGCTCCTTGATATGAGCCTAAATTGTCAATAATATTTTCATATAAGAGTATAAACTATCTAAAATTCTCAAGTTCCCAAGTATGTAAATCCAAATTTCCAAGTTTCCAAGTCTTCAAATCCATAGATCAAGTCTTCAAGTTTCCAAATCCATGACTCAAGTCTTCAAGTTTAAGACTCAAGTCTCCAAGTTTCCAAATCAAAGGCTCAAGTCTCTAAGTCTCCAATTCCAAGACTCAAAATTTTCAAATCAAAGACTCAAATCTTCAAGTCTTCAAATCCCAAATGCTCCTTGATAAGAGTTTAAACTATTAATAATGCTTCCAAATACGAGCATAAATTATCTATAAATCTTTAAATTAAAGTCTCTCCATGTGCTCCTTGATAAAAGTTTAAACAGTCAATAAGGCTCCTAAATACGAGCATAAACTATCTAAATATTCAAAGTCCCCTCATCTACTCATTGATAAGAGCCTAAACTGTTAATAATCCTCCTAGATACAAGCGTAAGCTATGTAAAATCTTTAAATTAAAGTCTCTCCATGTACTCTTTGATAAGAGCGTAAATTGTCTATTAAGTCAAACTCAAGTAAACTCTTTGTCGTAAGTATAAATTGTCAATCAAATTCAATTGGACTCCTTGACACGAGTATAAAATGTCCATTCAAATTAAATGTGCTTCTTGATGAGCAAGCCTAAACTGCATGTTACTCCTGGCCTGCATGAGTATAAATTGTGTAAGGTACTCCTCTGAAAAGGATATTTACTTTGAATTGTGTTATGACTTAGCCATTTTATTGGGCAGCATAGCTTGAAGAATGCTTGGATGATGTTCTTGTTGCAAACATATATTAAAAAAATAGAATGGGAGTCATATAGGATGGCCCAATAAGCTTAACCCAATAACACTCGACTACGATAGGAGCTGGTTTGATGCTCCCCAAGTAGCCCAACTGTCTTTAAGGCCAACTTATTTTGGACCAAGTAAATGCCCGACCGTCACTCGACCTTTAGATCCTTACCCATCGTAGCGAGTATTAGCACTCTTAATCGATCGGGTTATGATTGATAGCCTCCTTAATGTGGCCTCAATCCTTTGACCAGAATGATTCAACCTCGATCAGGGTGAACCTAGCAACCAAGATCCTTTGAGATATCCTGTTGAAGTACTTATCTCGATCAAAGAGGTCGAAGAGAAACAACAACCTTTTAGCCATATTGAATGCCTTACCAAGCAACGTGCTACTGCATTAATGGCACGTGCTACTAATAGTACCATCATTTGCAGCTGTGTCAGGCTAGGGCACACCTCTAGTGTACCACTCTATCCTAAGTAGTTGAAGGCAGCACCACTTGGAACAATACACATGCTGGATAAGACTGAAGGTCTTTGAGCAAGGACAGGGGCCCTTCTTACACAATGGGGGCATCAAAGATATATTAACCACCATAGGAAGGCTATAAGTACCTCATTCCAACCCTTAAAAAGGTATGCAAATTTCTAGTCCTAAGCTCTTACTCCATTACTATGTTACCTGATCGATATACTGACTTGAGCGTCAGAGTGCCTTGATCGAGGGTATCTCGGTAGCCTGACATTTGCTGTGGGTTATAGGACTTAACCCCAAAACTACCTCAAGCGTATCTCTCGACCTACCATCTGGTCAATTTCATTAGATCTTAGCCCATCAAAAACCTAAACTAAATCTACCCTCATCATTTGGCACTGTCTGTGGAAATCTTAAGTCTGCAATCAAGAAAATGGTTAACACTAGGCGAGCCACTTTGAGTGAGAGGAGACCAGGAGGTCTCCAACCCCTTACCCTCGACTTCCATAAGAACTATATTTGCCAGCGTCTAGTGCCCTACCAGAATAGATGGTCTCCTTGACCATACCTCAATTGATGTAACTTATCAATGAGCATATATTTACCTAGATATCCGTCTAGCTTCTGTAGCCCTAAACTGACACATTGCCCAGCCAAGATCGATGGCTAGTGCTATATCATAGCCTACACCCCTTGAGGAGAGACCACCCATGAAGAACTATGGTAGACCGAAATCTAAGCAACAACCCTCTAAGTGAGAAAACAACTGTGGATATTTTCCCAGAGAAGAAGTGAGACTGGCTTCCCACAACAAAGTCATAAACTCCATTGACCATTTTGCTGGAATATTTTGAGCCCAACAGCATAATATAGTTGACGCCCGAGGCCTCAGGTAAATAGGAACATATCTCAAGCTAATCGAGAAGAATAAGAGGAAGTATCCCATTAAGTCTAAAAGTTAACAGATACTTCGAAGAGATTTCAAAGAGAAACACTGAAAGAAACCCATATTATGAGGGAACACAGACGTTTCATCGAGAAAGAGAGTCTCCATTTATTCAAGAGATGATTGATGAGTGTATCGTTGTTGATGCCAAGGTCCCAACTGTACTCTTTCAATATGATAGCTTGTTGGACCTAAATGAGTACCTAATGCAGTTCGAGCACATGATGCAGTTACACGACTATAACAAGTACACACACGTAAAAATATTATGACTATCTTTTAGGGAATTGCACTCGATTGGTTCTTGAAGTTGGAACTAGCATTGATCTATTCATATGATCAGCTATGCGACAAGTTCTTACATCAACTCGCTAGTCGTAGGAATTCGAAGCTATCCCACACCTATTTGTACACAGTTAAGTAGAATGAAAGAGAATCCCTTCGTAGTTTTTTCACCAATTCAATATTGAAGTTCTAAACATTAACAACCTCCAAATCAAATTTCTAATCAATGTGCTTTTTCTTGGCCTCTGGCACAATGAATGTGCCAATGCTTTGGTGTGCGAGTGACCAAGATTTATGGAGAAGCTATTCAACCTCGCGGAGATATACATGACTCAAGAGGTCATGAATAGGTTCAAGTATGATAATCCTGAGGTTAATAAAAAGAAAGCTAAGGAGAAAGATGATTGACAACAGAGAGAAGGTTGTCAATCTCCAATCAAGCAGTTCCATGGCTATACTCTACTCAATATTTTGAGAAAGAAGGTGTTGTTTGCCATCCAACATGACAACCTCCTGAAGAAATCCAAGAAACTGGTCGAGACAGAAGCTATGAGGAAATCTAAGAAGTACTATCACTTTCATAAGTAGAAAAACCATGATACTGAAGATTACTTCAACCTACACAATGAAATCGAGAGGCAGATTCGACAAGGATATCTCAAAAAATTTATTAATGAGTTTGCAAAGCAAAAAGGAGGGAAGATTGACCAGACACCTCGTAGAAAAAAGTCAATTATCCCAAGCAAGGTAGATAAAAGAAAACTTGCCCATGATCCATACCTACTCATTCTAGAAGTCATTGACATAATTGAATGAGGCTTAATTGGGGAGACGAGATTTAAAGTCCACTAAAAGATATAACCAGCGAAGACTAGAATTGACCAAATCCACTCTAGTTAAAAAAATCTTCCAATTCTCAATGAGTGCGAAACTAATTTCTTTCACTGATGCTGACCTTGCCTATATCAAGAGCAAAAGAGCCAATGATGGTTATATCTATTGAGGTTGCCAATTTTGAGGTTAGAAAGATCTTAGTTGAAAATGGTAGCTTTGTGAACATCATTTTCTTATCGATCTTGAAAGAATGATAGGGACCAGCTATAATTTGAGCATGTTTGAATGCCTCTAGTCAGATTTGGAGGCTCAAAAATCATTTTTGAAAGATCTATCAATCTATCAACATCATTTGAAAAAGCCTCTTGGCATAGAACTCTCATGGTCAACTACCTAGTCGTGGAGGTACCTTTTACATAATGCCATCATTAGTCGATCAGCCTTGAATGACGTTCAAGTCATCATGTCTACCTATCAGATGAAAGTCGAATTCTCAACCACCACATGGACAGACAAACTTCTATGCAACGTGCAAGAGACGTAGCACTACTACATAATTTCGATCAAAGTAAATGAGCAAAACACTCAACCTAAACAAAAACTATTGGGGGATGCCTTGGTAGCCAAACTTGGGAAAGGATAAGCAAGTAAAAAAAGAATGTTAGAAGAGACCATGGTCAAGCCCATTGACAAGTTCAAAACATCAAGCTAGAACCAAGGAACCCTGATAAGACCACGAGAATTAGGGCTAATATGGACAACAACATAGAGTACCTCATGGTCGACTTTCTCAAAAGAAACATTAATATTTTTGCTTGAAAGGCTTTCGAACTCCAAGGATCAACCCCTACATCATCGTCCACCAATTGAATGTGGACCCCTTATTCAAACCAATTAAGTAGAAGATAAGGACCTTCAACTTTGAATGATGCCAAATCATCAAAGATGAGGTAAACAAATATTTAGAGGAAGGATACATTGTAAAGATTCAATATCTTACTTCACTTTGTAATGTAATCCTTGTACCTAAGAATGTGGGAAAGTGACACTTATGTAATAACTTTATTGATTTGAATAAAGCTTACCCCAAAGATCCTTATCCCTTGCCCCGTATAGATTTATTAATAGATTCTACTGCTATATATAATTTATTAAGTATGATGGATACATTACAAGGATATTACCAAATTTTCATGGCACGCGAGGATAGGGATAAAACTTCTTTTGTCGTCCCCAATGGAGTATGCTGCTTTCTAGTCATACCTTTTAGGCTAAAAAATGCAGGCACAACTTATCAAAGATTAGTCAACTTTAAGTTAAAATATGAGATCAAAAAATCTATGAAGGTTTATGTCGATAACATGATCGTAAAAATGAAAAAAGCTAAGAACCATTTGGTCGACCTAAATCACAAATTCTCAATACTACAAGCATTTGACATGAAGCTCAACCCCAACAAATTTACTTTCAGGGTCCGAGGGCAAATTTTTAGGATACATGGTTAGCCAAAAGGGCATTGAAGCAAACATATAGAAAATTCAAGCTATTTTAGACATCACCCCACCATGAACAATTAGAGATGTACAACGTCTGGTTAGGAGGATCATAGCCGTTGGTAGGTTCATTGCTTGGCTAGTCGACAAGAGCCTCCCTTTTTCAATATTCTTAGAAACTTAAGGAAATCAAGTTTCCAATGGACAAAGAAATGTGACTCGGCTTTGGTTGATCTTAAACAATACCTTTCCTCATCGCCCCTACTTGCCAAACCTTACCTGGGAGAAGTTTTGCACATTACTTAGCTGTATCATCAGTATCAATCAGCTTAGTCCTGGTCTCGATAAAGGGTGGCACCCATCAACCCATTTATTACTATAGCAAGGTGTTACAAGGCCCTAAGTACAATTATCTCAAGAACGAGAAATTTGCCCTCGCCCTAGTCACAGCAACCCAAAATTTATGACCATACTTCTAATCCTAAGCAATCATAGTGTTGACAAATCAACCGTTGAAGCAAGTGCTATCAAAACTGAACACATTGGGGAGACTGACCAAATAGGCGATTGAACTAGGTGAATTTGATATCACCTTCCAAACTTAATTGGCCCTAAAAGCATAAGTTTTAGTAGATTTCATTGCCAAACAACTCGACCTTCTTAATCAAAATGACCACAGCTATCTCTTGTAGATTTTGTATGTCGATAGATTGACAACTGCTTTAGGTGGAGAAATAGGTATTTCACTCTGCTCTCCACTCACGGAGGAATATGATTTTGCAATCAAACTCAATTACTTTATAACTAATAATGAGGCAGAATATGAAGCCCTCCTTGCAAGCATAAGGATAGCAGTAGATTGTGAGTCAAGTAACTAGTGGTAGTTATTGTTTCCTAGCTAGTCGTTGAACAGGTTGAAGAGAACTTTGAGGCTAAAGAATCCACAATGAGCCAGTATCTAGCCATGGTGAAAAAACTACAATAGCTGTTCAAGAAATTCACCATCAACTAAGTACCCCAATTAGAGAACGAGCGAGCCGATGCCTTATCCAAGTTTGCAAGCTCAGTGAAGGGAACTAGTGATAAAATAATAACATTTCTTGTCACCAACAAACCCACTATAAGCACCCTCGACTATAACTTGGTAGGGAGTGTCGAAGAAGCCACTTCTTCTTGGAAAGATCTAGCAAAACTTTACTTAAGTTAAGGTATAATCCTCGAGGACGAAAGTGAGGCATATAAGCTTAGAGGTCAAGTAACTAAATTTTCCCTCAATGAGTATGGCCAACTGTATAGAAGGTCAATCGTTGGACCACTATTATGGTGCTTAACACTAGACTAAGCCCATGAGTTCTTGCATGAAGTTCACATTGGCATGTATGGAAATTATTATGGAGGATGATCCTTGGCCCATAAAATCATCTAATATGGATATTTATACCATATTCTATTGAAAGACTCCATCGATTTTGCCAGAAGGTGTCTATCCTGCCAAGCCCACTCAAATATCTCACACCAACCTACAACGTCAATGATAAGCATCCAAATCACATGGTCATTCAACCAGTAGGGCATTGGCATAGTCAGTTCTTTACCAAAGACAATAGGTCAAAAAAATACATCATTGTTGTTCATTTGAAAGAACATTATCTTCCATTTTGGCCTTCCCAAGGTCCTAATCTTAAACAATATAACCTAATTCTAGAATTAGAGCACAAGGAACTAGTGTGAAGCTTTGGGGATCTACTAGCATTTTACCCCAATTGAAAACCCCCAAGCTAATGGCCAAATTGAAGTAATAAACTTAACTATCCTTGACCACCTCAAAGCTTGACTAAAAGGTATCAGAGTGAATTGGGCAGATGACCTCCTTGATGTGTTATAGGAATACATAACAACCTATCAAACAACTACAGACCACAGCCCCTATAGTTTGGTTTACGATTAAAAGACAGTCATCCCATCTAAATTAATACAACACACTACTCAAGTAATTCACTTCAATTTGATTAAGAACATATCTAAAAAGAAACTCGACCTGGAAACTATCAATGATTTGTGATAGGAAGCTTACAACATGATGCAGCGATACAGGTCGAAAATGATAAAACACTACAACAAGAGAGTCCGACCACGTAACTTTAAAGTCAAAGACTTTGTCCTCAGAAAAGTAGAGGTCTTGAATAACATAGGGAAACTCAACCCTAAATGAGAGGGGCCTTATTCTATGATCAAGGTGTTGAAACACAATGCTTATTGACTAGTAGACATAAACGGCAACGAGCTTCTACAACTGTGGAATGCGTTGAATTTGAAGAAATTCTATGCATGAAGAAACTCCAAGTCTCTACTGTATTACCTCAAATTAATAAAATTTCTTGCATTTCCACATCAAATGATGTAATCATCCGTAGTTGACCAAACAATTAGCTTATAGCCGAGACGTTCAAGCCTATTAGCCATAGTAAACAAACAAATTAATCATTCATTGTCAACCCAAAAATTGACTTATAGCCAAGACATTTAGGCTTATTATACACAATAAGTAAATGATTTCATCACTTATAGTCGATCCATAGTCGACTAGAAGGCTTTTAGCTAAGATATTTAGGCTTATTAGCCACCGTAAATAAACGAGTTAACATTTATTGTCGACCTCATAGTCGACCAAAAACCCACTTCAACTGTGAAATAAAAACCATGTAACTCATGCACTACAAATAATAATTACATCTTGACAACAATGGTCAATGATAGCTCAAAATAGCTCAACTTATCGTAAACACTTAAGATCAATTTTAACATAGACTGATCAACCTCAACATTGTTCATTTCACCATCAAAAGTGCAATCTAAATCGACCCAAAAGTTGACAATAGATAATATCATACACCTAATTTCAAATGCCCTAACTTGATATAAATGTCTTGGATCAATTTTGTTATTTCTATGTCGATCAATTTTTAAATCAACCACAAACTCGTCTAATTCCTTTATTAAGAGATTGTCTTACCTAATTCTTCCTGTAAGGTTGAATCGTTTATGTTATTAATAATTAGCATGGAACCTCATGGAAAGCATTAAAATAAAGACTAAGTAAGATATGCGTTGATGAATTGAAATGGAAATATCATAACATTTACAAAATCCATTAAACAAAACATTCATTTAGAAAGTCCAAAAATTACAAAAGTACACCTCGTAGGGCTAACAAAAACTTGAAGCCTTCAACTTCAAAGGTTACTTAACCTAGCCCCTTCAGCTCACATAGGGATCCCTTCATTTTGTTCTAGGCATCAAGAGGACCTTGCTTCATTAACCAATAAGGGGTATGCACCAGGCAAAAAGTAGTATGCAATGTTAACTTTGCCATCCTAGATGTCGAAAGAAAAATCATTGGCAAAGTCAAACTTGATGGTCACTAATCAACCCTCTCTTAATGAGCAGAGACGACTATAGGGGTAATAGACAACCCCTCGGTTGGAGCAGCTTCATCAAGATATGACCCCTTTGCAGGAGCACTATCTAGAGGATACATACGCAATTGTTTATTGAGTGTATAACTCAAGCGCTCCTTATCTTCCATTTGAAAGGTATAGCCTAGAAATTTTAGCTGCTTCATAGCTTTATCAAATGTATCCTTAGCATCATCAAAACAAAAGACAACATTCACATCCATAAAGATAGAGGTCAGCATGAATTATTGGACAGCTTCATGTTGAACATTTGGTAGTATCCTATCAAAATCTCATCAAGTAAATTGTAAGGCAACCTTATACCCTTCGGCTCAAAAATTATCATAATAGGATTGCACTGCTACTTGGGCTTTCTTCAGGAGCTCCTTGGCCATGTTTCTCTCTCTCACAGTCATCATCAACTTGACATCTTTTACCTTGGGCTACACATTCTTTTTCTCCAGCTACTTTGCAAGCTGCTTGACCTCAGTCTTGGAAAATTCGAGCTCCGCCTTAGTCAACTCTATGTCTTTTTGCTCTTCCCATATCTGGTCCACCTGGTTGAAAGCTAGCTCTGACCTTTGGAACATATGGTAGCCCAACTAACCAACTTGAAAAGATAATATTTTCATTAACACAAGTAAAATATTGTGAATCATTCAACAACAAGCAATACTCAACTAAAATCTTTACCATGTTGGGGTGATAAACTAAGGCCTCCATCACCGTGCCTTGACTCTTCTCTATCATCATGCACTAGTCGGATGATTGCTATTATATTGTGTTTAAGATTAAAAAGTAAAGTACTCTAAAGAATATTGAAGCATTTATGTGGTTTGGATGTTTAGAAGCAGAATGCTAAATGCAGTAAATCGCTGAGTTCGACCTCATGCAATACTGTAAATGTAAAAATGAGGATTTTCACTGTGTCTATTTATAGGCCCCAACGCCCAAAACCTCAAAACATCATCAATTATTGTACTGTTGTCACTTGACGCTTCGCATGATCCAATGTAACAGATGCAATTAAATGTACCAAAACCTTAGTCGACCTTGCAGAACCCTCGTCGACTTTGAAAATCTTGGTCATTTTGTTAAACCCTAGTCAATTATTTCCAACCGCTGGTCAGCAGGTTAGCTATTCCATGTTCTTTCTTGTTGATAAGCTCAATCAAGACTCAAGAATGAAAGAGACTCATGATATGGGATTACCCAATAGACCCAGCCTAATAATACTCGACTAGGACATGAGAAGCTCAATCAAGCTCAAGAATGAAAGGGACTCATGATATGGGATTACCCAATAGACCCAGCCTAATAACACTCGACTAGGACATGAGCCAGTTCAACGCTCCCTAAATAGCCCTACAATCCTTAAGCCTAACTCATTTTGAACCAAGTAGATGCCAGGCCACCACTTAACCTATGGATCATTACCTGTCGTGGCGAGTATTATCGCTCTTAATCGACCAGGTTATGGTCGATAGCCTCCTTAATGTGGCCTCAATCTTTCAACCAGAACGATGTAGCCTCGATCAAAGTGAACCTGGCAACCAAGATCCTAGGAGATATCCCACTGAAGTACTCATCTCGACTAGAGAGGTCAAAGAGAGATGACAATCCTTTGGCCACATTGAATACCTTACCAAGCAGTGTGCTACTGCAGTCATGGTGCATGCCACAAACAGTAACACCTTTTGTAGCCATGTCAAGCTATGGCACACCTATAGTGTACCACCCTATCCTAGATAGTTAAGGACAGCACTACCTAGAACAGTACACGAGCTTGATAAGACTGAATGTTCTCAAGCAAAGACAAGGGCCATTATTACTCAATAGTGGCATCAATGACATATCAACCACCATGGGAAGGCTATAAATTCTCCATTCTAACCCTCAACAAGGTATGCACATTTTCAGGCCTAAGCTCCTAAACCACTGCTCTGTTAGTTGATTGATGTACTGACTTGAGCATTGGGTGCTTTAGCCGAAAACATCTCAACTAGCTTGACGTTTGTTGTTGTTTATAGGACTCGACCCTAAAATACCTCAAGAATATCTCTCGACCTACCATCTAGGTGATTTCACTAGATCTCAGCCTATTAAACACCTGAGCTAAATCCACCTTTATCAGGGAGAAAATAAGAAAATTTTTCAAATACTTCAAGCCTTGTCTCTTTTGTGAATGATTGGCACTTCTTTCACTAAGTTTTGAAGTGGAGATATATGTAGACATATCAAATTTTGCCTAATTGGAGAGTGATACGTATAATATAATATGCTAATTATTAATTCAAAATTTTCTATTTATCTTGTAATTAATTAAATTTAATTTCAAAAAATAAATAGTTAATTTTAATTAATATTCTAGTATTTATTTTATGCTCAAATCAAATATTAATAAGTATAAAAAATAAAGTGTTTATGCCTATGGACCAATCAAATCAAATATATTTGATATTATCTCTTGATATTTGATATTATCTTTTTATTTTCGATATTTGATATTATCTTATCAAAGAGATAATCATAAAAAAAGTTCAAATCAACCTGAAATTTTCCCATCCAACATCTATATAAATGGAGTCATTAAGGCTCATTCAACACACAACACAAATTTTGGCAAATGAGAGGAACTTTGAAGAAGTCCTACAATTCTCTCAAATTCAAGGATATCCATGGCATTCAAGGCATTTTTTGTAGATCTCATATATTTTTGGCATTTGATTCGAGATCAAGGTGCAAAACCCTCGAATTGACATTATTTCAAGTTAAATTCAAGTAGATACACAACGTTCAAAGTATTCTTTGCGAAGCTCATATATTTTTGGCATTTGATTTGAGATTAAAGTGTTGAACCCTTGAATTGGCATTATTTCAAATTAAATTCAAGAAAATCCAAGATTTTCAAGGCATACATCATGGAGCTCATCAAATTTTAAGATTATATTTGGAGGGAAAGAATCAAAGGATTAGATTAGAGATTAGATCCACAATTGATAAGTTTGAATTTCATTCTTATTTGTATAGATTTTTTTGTCTTGTAATTTTATTTATTGCAAATAAAAAAATTTGCACTTATATTATATTCTTTTTACTAAACTTTATTGTGGCTCACTATATTGACTCATTGCATGAGTTGTTGTATAGCCCCTTCAATCTCTAATGAAATGTACCTACAAGATAATAAAACATTAAAAATATTATTATTTTATTGGATTTGAGATGCAAAAGAAAACATTCTTCCTCCAAATTCAAGGAAAATGTGGGAGTTTTATTTTGACGTGGTCATTATAATTTAATTTTATAGTAGAATTGCCACTATTTATCCTTGTTTATTTTCTCCAAATTATAAGGAAAATGTGAGGGTTAAGTGAGACAGAGAGTTACTTGAAATTAATGTTATTATTTTTGAGTTTACAAGTGCACAGAAAGTATGTGTCAAATAGATGAAAGTGATCAAAATAGTAATACTCATAGAAGAAAATTCAAACTCCAAGATATTTGAAGAATTTCAGGTGATACTTAGATTTATTCTTATGGACTAATAATATATGGTTTGTTGAGTTTTATCTTATAAAACAAGTACATTTGCATAATTGAATGAGCACAAAGAGAAGGAAAAGAAACAAAAAAAAAAGGAAAGAAAATTGAAATAAAAGGCATAATGTTACATTCCATGCGATAGAAAATCACCTTGGGTGACGAATGCAAAGGCTAGATCCTTTAATCATCGAGAGAGATGGGCAAAGCTAGTAAGGGAATCACCTTCAAGGGTAACCTAACCTTTATGATTGAAGACCATATGTAAATAGTTCAACGGGTAGGAGCTACTCATACTACGTAACTCATATATAGCACTAATTTTAAGGTGAGCATACAAGATGCCTCTTTCCCATTGAAAAGGTGAAGTGTTATTATAATGTGATGCTAGGTTGGGCTTTGACCATTAATGAAACTGAAGTAGGATTTTTGCGAGATATGGGTCACACATGCTTTTGGAGCACTCGCCTAAGTGAGAGTTTCCATGGGTCATAGCTATGGGTTTGGACTAACTCTAGAGACCTTATGAGAATCAAATTGAGCATAGGGCTATTAACGCATTAACCCGCTATAACTATATCTAAAAGTCAATATCGTGTGTGCAGTAATTAAAGTTTGGTTTAAGGGACCTAATTCAAGACTAGTCCATTATGGCTCCCTCAAATGGATATCACTAACACTAAGTGTATGTTCAAACTCGTAAGGCATATGCATCGATCGCATGGTATAAGTTGTCACCATATTTCTTGTATATATTGATTTCGGAAATTTTAAACCTTGTAGGGGATTGTAGGAAGTAAGCTTTAAAATTTCTTCAATTTTTTTTAATTCCAACAAATAATCATTTTATTATGTGTTTTAATGTCACAACAAATGGGCCTATTAATTTTGACTTATTTTATATTTATGCCTCATCAATTAATTTATTATGATTTTATAAATGTTTGACCATTTTATTTCTAATCATTATTGGGCCTATTGACATTGAATATATTTGTCTTTATCAAGTTTTTTATGGGTGTTTTAGTGGCCCATTAATTCTTTGTAGTGATCAAACTTTTACTCTTACATAAAGGGACCATAACCTTTTTTTGACACATGAAGTTGTGAGTTTTAGAGTATTTTACTTTATACTTCCTATAAGATTTTGTGTTTTTTAATAACGTGACTACGGACGAATCCATAATCTTCTTGTGGTCATGCATATGAGATGGGATATTATTGAGAGCTAATAGGATATTATTTTGAAGTTATAATTAGTTGTTAGTACTCATACAAAGGGAGGCAATCACGATTTTAGTACAACAATAAATGTTGTGACTCTTCATTGATCCAACTCCAATTTTCTCAATATTTTTATGTCGTTTGATCTATTACTTTACGCATTATATTTTATGTAATGACATTTATGATGATTATATAATTTATTTTTATGATACTACCACAAATCACACAATTATCCACAATAGAAATTTATGGAGACATTTATTTCATTCATTTAAAGCCACATCACACTAAGAAAAGGACTCGTGGACTTGAAAAATATTTGGATGAGGTAGACTATTATAATCTTAGGATGTCGTCAAGTAGCATTACGGCTCCATAAATTCCTTCAAAGTATGAACTATATACTTTCAAAGTAAGTATAAACAATATACTTTCAAATTATAAATTATATGCATATTTATGATTTATTTAAATGAAAATTTTATTAAATTTTCCACATTAATATCATTGCTGATGGGATCTCATGCGTGCAAAAGAAACGGGGATAAGCCCAAATCTTTTTTACTCTCATTTGCCGCATCCTTATTTTTTTGAGTAAATTGAATTTTCCACAATTACACCACATATATCTACCCTCAAGTTTTCATTTCCTTGATATTTTCTGCAACAACCAAAATTATTTTCTTTATCTTTTCTCAGTAAAATCCTCATACCAAATACAGCAACAGTATTAATTTACAAATGTTAAAAAAAGAAAAAAAGAAACTAACAAATAGAATAGAAAAATAGAACAGACAAGTAGAATAGAGAATTTGAGCCAAAATCTTGATCCAACTCTTTACACTCTCATTGCTGCTGTTGCTGAAGGCTAATCAATTTATAATAGATGCCATCTTTGTTCTTTATAAGATTGGAATGAGTCCCTTGCTGTACAATCTTCCCATCTTGCAAGACAGATATTTGATCTAAATTTATAATGGTCGACATTCTATGTGCCACCATGATGGTTGTCCTGTTCTTCATCAACCCGTCTAGAGCTTGTTGAACCAGGCGTTCGGATTCCAAGTCGAGAGCAATAGTGGCTTCATCTAATAGCAAGATCGAGGGGTTCTTTAGAATAGCTCTTGCAATGGCTACTCTTTGCTTCTGTCCACCAGATAGTTGAACCCCTCTTTCCCCAACTTCTGTTGAATAGCCTTCTGGAAGGCCGCTAATGAAACTATGTGCATTAGCAAGCTTTGCTGCTTCGATTACTTCACCTTCTGTGGCTCCTTCTTTACCAAAGAGAATGTTTTCATAGATTGATGTGGCAAACAGAGTTGGTTCTTGCTGGACCAAGCCAATATGCTTCCTCAGGGACTTCAGCTTTAGCTTTTTTATATCATTTCCTATAGAATTTGACAGAATCAAGAGGGTTAGACAAATTAAGAAAAATCTTTAGAGTAATAACACATTCATAACATTAGAAACTCACCATCAATCATTATTTTTCCAGATGTCGAATCATAAAATCTCAATATGAGAGCAATAATGGAACTTTTGCCAGAACCGCTTTGCCCTACTAATGCCGTACTTGTTCCGGCAGGTACCTTTAGATTGAAGTCCTTGAAAATAGAAACATCAGGTCTCGAGGGATAGATAAAACCGACGTCCTGGAACTCTATCATACCATGTAGCCTATCAACCTTTTCTCCAACATCATTTTTAATACGGTTTTTTCGATCAAGCACTTCAAACATGGATGCCAACATTTGGTGTCCCTTTGGAAGATCGGGTGCCATAGCCAGCGTCTCACCCATGGCCAAGGCCGTTACATTCAATATCATAAATGACTTCATCACAGATTTAAAGCTAGAAAGCCGCTTGTCCACAAGAACAGAACCGTACCTTAAAAATGTTAAAAGAAAAGAGAGAGTGTCTTAATACTAGGATTTCAATACACACATATATATGCATTATATCTTTTCATTCTTAGCATCTTTCCACTTGGTAACAAGTCTCAACTCAGTGAAGTCTACGATAACTAGATTCTTTTTGAGATCCAAAATCTATGTAATTATAAGATCATTTCCACGAACCTTTCTTATTCTCATTATATACGGTTCCCTATCATTGTCAACAAATAAAATTTTAAAGATTGGACTGAAGTGCATACCATAATGCAAGACCATAGGATGAGAAAATGAAAAATTGTGAAACTCCATAAAATATCCCAGCAGCATGACCACGCTTGAGGGAAAGCTGAGACAGCCCGACAAGCTCTTTTGCATAAAGATCAAGAACTTTGTCCCCTAAGCAGAACGCTGCAATGGTTCTGATGTTACTCGTGGCCTCACCAGCAAGAGTGTTTGCTTTGAGGTAGGATTTGTTCAGATCAACACCATAGCCTTCCATGAAAAGTTTCTGACAAAAAAAACAAAAAAAGAAAATAAAGATAATTCATGAAAATAAATAAATTTTCCTTCATTGCCAAAATGGGAAGTAGACAATGAGTATACCTCACTAATATGGCTGATGATAATTAGTGGATATGTGGCCATCACAACTAGAGTGAGTCTCCAGTTCAAGATCAAGGCAATAGTGAATGCAGTGACAATCAAACCTACATTCTTTAAGAGAATTATGGAGCGATCAGCCACTATTGTTTGCAACAAAGTTGCATCACTTTCTAATCGTGATGCGAGCTCAGCACTTGTATTTTTCACATCATCAAACCAGCCTATCTTATTCCTCAATATCGCTGCAATGACATACAAATTGATTAGTGACCTCCATTCCATCTGTTGAAGTCTGTAATTTTACACATAAGAAGAAGAATAATTAATGCGAATTTCGGTATGGAATACTGCATAACTTTTGGCTACTATTATGTTTTAGTGGAAGAAGAGAGATGGTCATAAAATTTACCTGTAAACATCATTTCTCTAACACGAAGTGTGAGCCGCTCCCCCATAATCCCAAAACAGAGATGCGCAACAGCATGAGAAATGAAGGTTATTACAGTACCCCCACAGAAAAGGAATACAATTTTTTTGACTTCCTGACGTGTTGTGCTCCAGTCCATGTAGTAAGATGCAAGAGCTTGAGTGATCCCGAGTGCAAAAAGAGGCATCTCTGTCCCTGCAATTATTGCAGAAATGGTGCCAAGAGCTCCATAAAACCTGTCCCAGCATATCATAGAATACAGTCTTGATAAGGATATATGAGGTGGTTTGGCATTCTCAAGTCCATCACTACTAAATCTGTCTATAGATTTCTCAGAATGAAAACTTGCACCATCGCTTCTAGTTGTTGCTTGCGATAATTGATGGGAATACTTAATATTTCCATCATGTGTGTGCATAATGCTGCAGGTATAGAAAAATAATGTTAAATTACCAAAATTATCGTTGGGGAATATGATAAGCTAATTTGGCATTAGAAAATGAATTAACCCTCAGAAATAACATTATGATTTCCTTAGGATATTATATAATGTCGAGTAACTACTTAGCCTCGGAATTTTTTAAAAAGGTACCTCCCCAATACAATTCATATCTAGAAAAAGCATCAGAAGAAACAACCTAGTCACAAATCGCAATTCCTTGCATTGAGCTTAGTACGTATCTGGTGTATTAATTTTTGAGTTTAAAAGAAATCTATTTGATAAATCATGAGAAAGTTTTCAGCTTTTGTTTCACTCAATTAAAATGTGACATCTAACATTTTATATGTTTGGTACTTGAACAGCAACTATAGTATCAGAAACTATGAAAACTTCTATTTGACACGCGAATTCAAACCTGGAATATGGCGAGCCATGCAGGGTAGCTGCTTCCTGTGGCTGAATAAGTGAAGCATAAGCACTATCTGTCCTTTAGATGAGCTCTTCATGGTTTCCTGTTTCTACTACATCACCTTTTTGTATAACCATAATGACATCAGCATTTCTAATAGCGGACAAACGATGAGCCACAACCACAGTTGTTCTACCCACCATCACACGGTCGAGAGCCTCTTGCACACTCTTCTCAGACTCTGCATCCAGTGCACTAGTAGCTTCATCCAACAACAATATTGAAGGATTTCTCAATACGGCTCGTGAAATTGCAATTCTTTGTTTCTGTCCACCAGATAGCTGTATTCCTCTCTCTCCCACCTGCAAAATACATTTGTATTTTTTAAAAAGATCAAAGCACTAATATAATTTCTCACAATTAAACAAATACCTGAGTTTCAAATTTATCGGGAAGGTTATTAATAAAGTTAAGTGCCTCAGAAAGTTTTGCGGCATGGGCGATCTCTTCGTCAGTGGCATCATTTTTTCCATAGAGAATATTTTCCCTGATGGTAGTGGCAAATAAGGCAGGCTCTTGACTTACTAAACCAATTTGCTGCCTAAGCCACTTTAAATCAAGCTTCCTAATATCAATTCCATCTAATAGCACATGTCCAGATAGGGGTGTATAGAAGCGTTCCAAGATACAACTGTGCTCTTCCCTGATCCACTCCCTCCCACAATTGCTACAATCTTTCCAGAAGGAATATCCAAACAGAGTTTATTAAAAACCACAACTTCAGGACGAGAGGGGTAGCTAAACATGACATTCTTGAACTTGATGTGACCGCCTACTTTACTCAGCTTCCTACCGGTCTTGGTACTGGTTTTATTGGAGATATTTCTGTGTATCATCTCAAAAATAGGATATGCTGCTGTCTTAGCCCGAATAAATGATACAATGTTTGGTGCTGCTTGCCCGAGTGACCTGGAAAATAACAAAATCTGTTTATTTTTTATAGATTGATACAATAAATAGATTCCATGCAAGAGGTTTAGTGACAAAGATATTCCTCTTGACAACATCTATAGGGTTTTAAACTCGTATCATGATTAGTTGATGACCATAAATGAGCATAACAAGAAATATGTACATATATATATTAACGGCAGCAGAAGGTTGTGCACATATACGAATGAACCTAGAATATTCCTATATGTTCCTCTGAGTAAAATTCATGATTTGTCATCTTGAGATGAACTAATAGCACCAAATCCTTTTAGATGCAATGCCATAGGATTAGAGTGGTTTAAAATGTCCATTTATTCCACACCTCAAAGCATCCCAATATTTTGAGTAATACAAGGTTGCTGGATTTCAAAAGTTTAACTACAAATAGTTGGTTACTTGAATAAACTTTTATCATCATTGCAGTTATATATAGGGATGTCCTTGGAAGTTGGAAGCATGTAAATGCTATTCTAGCACCACATATGAAAACATCAAAATGTAAAAACTTACAGTCCAGAAATAACAACGTTGAGCATAGTTGTGAAAGACTCTCCTCGGTTGGCAATATTCTTATGAACAATGACGCTAATGAACCAAATGAGCAAAGACCATGAGAGAAGAAGAACGCATTGCAAGAATCCCAACCCAAGACCACTGGCCAGCCCTGCTTTTCGCCCATATTTGTACGTCTTCAATAAAGCTGTTTTATACGATTTCACCGCCCTCTCTTCTCCTACAAATGCCTGCACTGTCCTGACATTACCAATTACCTGAAAGTTGCATAAAATTGGTTAACACACACATAGTTTGTGTTGAACCATCTGAACGTACTCAATTGAATATGGCAAGCTAATTCTTGTTTAGGACAATTTTAATAAGACAAGAACTTGTACCTTACAAGGAAAAGTTAGTAGTGTAATCTTGTAATACTGATTTCAATAAATGCAGAAAGTGGGAATTCAATAAAGCTCTAATTTGTTGCTTCAAACATCGAACCTCATAATAGTATATAAGTATATAATTTTTGGGTAGGTTTACCTCTTGAGCAATTTCACCAGCTTCAATGTAGGATGTGCGGACTCGAGCAGCAAGCGCAATTGATACGTAAGCATAGATGCCACCAGAAAGTGCAATCAATGGTACAATGGAAAGAGCTACAAGACTGACTTGCCAAATTTTTACGAAACCAATGGTGAACCCTGCTATGAAACGGCTCATATAATGCAGAAAGTTTCCAGCCTGAAAACGCAAATTAGCAACCGAAGACCCTCTTAGATCAAGAACACAGGATCAAGCACCCTGACCTTTTATCAGGGATAATTAGTTCCTTAAACATTTTTTTTTTTATGTGTGTTCAAAAAAAAATTATGTATGAAAATAAGAACCTATAAGCATGCGTGCATGACTTTTGCTCATTCAAAAGAATAAGTCTTAATTCTACACTTTGAGGTATGATATGGCACAATCGGGTAGAATGTCAAGATTGCCCTATGCTACCGTGAAAATACCAACACTTTAAAGGTTTGATTCTTTTTATTTACAATTATCTAATTGTAAAAAATAACGGTCGTCATCAATACTTATAACGACATCTTAACTTTTCATTTAAGATGAATCGCACCGAATTCATCTCATTCGAACCTGTAATAACTTCCAATCAAATAATAACAAAAATGTCCATTTATTACTATTCAATTACTTTTCATTTGATCATACACGGCTTAAAGGTAATTGGAAGCCCATAAAGAAGCTTACTTGGGATATACCAGTAATTATTCCTTCCTTGTAAAACGACCAAGCCCTAGATCTCTTAGCATCACATGAACTTAAAGTTCCGACTAGTTGATTAAAATTAATACTAGAGATCATGTTTGATTTGAAGGATTGGAAGTTTAAGAATTTTAAATTTATAGTAACATAAAACTCTTTTTAAGGTTGCAATATTTGAATGGATGAATTTGGAATCAAGAAGATGATTTGTATCTATAAATTTTAGATGACTATAATGTTAAGTGGATTTAAAATCACCTAAATGATTAAAAAAATAATTCAAGATAACGCTAAAAGATTTGAAACTATTCACTATAACTAGAAATTTTGCAAATTAACAAAGCATTAAATTTGTTATTTCAATTCAGAATTCTCAACTCTTAAATCCTCCTATTTGAAATCTTTTAGATCTCAATTTAATGACCATCAAATATTTTGGCAACACATTGTAAATTTTATTAATTATTAATAAGCATCATTGTAAACTTTTAACTAACCCTTTCATACTTTATTTACAATTTTATTTTTGGGTTCTTTAATAATAATAACATGTATATATATATGACATAAATACATGAACAGACAATAAATTATATAATGTAATTTCAAATGGAACGGGCTCAAGTTGGGGCGAATCCATTTAGCTAAAATTTTAGACTCGCCATGAGATTTGTTTAGGGTCTCAATAATGGATCCCAAGTGTGGCTAGTTCAAAGGTGGGTCCAAGTTAAACCAGAAGCTCTCTTCTATAACTCTCAACTTAAGAGGGTAAAATTGTCTTAAATAATTTTGAAATAATTAAAATAATACCAAAAATTCCTGCAGGCATCCGGACACAGGTTTTCAACTTTGATTATTTTTAGCTTTAAGTAAATATGCGCGGAGCAAACACTATCAACTCTTTTTTTTAAAAAAATATTTTTGTTCTTCTTTTAACTGTAGAAGCAAAGAAAAACCACATTTCTAAGGACTTATGAACAAGTCATTAGTCATGTGTGCTAAATGCAGAGTAACCTATGATCCAGTGACGTAAGTCCCCACATAATATGATAAATCAGGAGTTCGAGCTCCAACGAGCGCTTAATATGCATGTGTGTGTATAAATAAAAAAAAAATGTGTCGAATGATTAATTGATCCAATAACATTGTCCTCAATACCTTCTTATATGTCAAATTAAGAGTTTGAACTATAACAAACTCTAGTATCTATGCATGTATAAATTCTAAAAAACAATGTGTTCAGCGATATGTGGAGTCCTTTATGTTCACATTTCTAATCAATTGGGTTTTATATGCATAAGATGGTTTTACAGAACATTTGAGCGAGCTTATAAATTCCTCAAAAATATTTTATAAGATGGAGATTATAAGATGCTATGAAGTGCTTAGTAAATTTCTTTGGAAAATGAGTTTAAAATTCTAAAATAAAATATTAGGATTTTATAATTCATTTTTCTTGGAAAAAAGGACATCTTAATTTATTTTTAAAATCTTAACAAGTTATTTTAATTTAATAATTTTAAATACAAAATTGACACCATCAATATCTTATAAGTACCAAAATTTTATTTTGCCCAAATATTTCTATAATTTATTTTAAGAATAAGGTGTAACTTTTTGTAAATTTCAAAAATATTATAAGTTCCAAGATTTTATTTTGTCCATATACTTCCATAATTTATTTAAAAAATAAAATCCAACATTATTTAAGTTAAAATTCTTTAATAAATTAAACCAAAAACCATGTCCGGTTGGAGCGCTTGAAATCTCCTTACAATTTTATTGCATTAATTGTAGTCTGTAGATCGTGCCTGCTCATGCTCCGGACTTTGAATACTTCCTCTGCTATGACTGTAAAGTTTCTTCAGACTCATGTTCACAATTTAATACTCGACACCCTAAGGTGTAGATCGTGCCTGCTCGTGCTCCGGACCTCTATTTTATGACTCCAGAGTGTCTTCAAACTCATGTTTTAAATTTAATATTCCACAGGCTAAGCCGCGCTCCGTGCGGAAGTTATTCGCCCAGATTTGGTTTGACCAAATAAATATATTTGTCTATATACATACATATATTAGGTCCACTACAAGTTAATGTTATATGATGTAATTAAATCTCTTCTGGCAAAAGGTTTTGAAAAAGAAAGAAAGAAAGAAAGAAAGAAATTAGGAAAGCTTTACACCTTTTCAGAAATGGCATCCTGAACAACAATAATGTCGTTGGTAATAGCAGAAATGACTTGTCCGGTCGAAACCTGAGTATCAAAAAGACCAATTTCTGGATTTAACGTAGACCTCAGATAAGCCATTCTCATCTTTGCTGCTTGTCTTTCCCCACTATGCATCCAACAAGCCACTTCTGTCATATATACATATATATACACACACACACACATAAATACACACTATTATGAAGAAATTCTATTGCACTTACTGTGTTTGAAATAATTAATGTACATTAATCAAAATGGCAACTCATGTCATTTTCTTGCTATCTATCTGATCTGCAGTAAAATCGAGTTTCAATTTTCTAATTATTTGAGATTTATATTATATATATGAGTGTGTATATATATATATCTTTTGGATTTGTGTACCTGTCCATGATGAAAACAGTATGACTATGCTGAGATACACAAAGTCCAAGGAATACCGCACAATCAAAAGAACAAAACTGGTAATGAACCAGCCCAAGAATGAAATCCAGCTGGCAAATGCAGCACAGTTTGTCTTTTGCATATACTGGCACTTCACTTAGTATAAAATAAATAAAATATTTATTTAAATTTTTTATAATACTATAATTTTTTTAATAATTTAAATGCATTTATTTGAATTTTAGATAAATAAAAAGTACAACTTAAGATAAATTGATATATTGGGGCTCTAGAAAAGTGGCAATATTAAATTTTGTTAAATAATGAACCTTGAACTTAACTAATTCTAAAAGTCTAATTCAAAAAATAAAAATAGTTCAAATACATATATAAAAATTACTGTTTATTTTTTAAATTAATATGGGAATATAGCACATTTTAAAGGATAATTACTCTATTTATAAGTGATAGTCATATATCAAAATTAAATATATATATATATATATGTCAAAAGCATTCTTGAAATACTGTTCGAAAACACATCAAAGGGGCTAGTAGTGCTTAATTTATCAGAAAGTAGAGATGTTGATGCATGCTCATACCTTTGCAGCTTTGTGGGAAACTTGTTTTGGGTAAAGGTAAGCCATGGCGATGGTGTTGATCAAATTTCCAAAGATGATGAAGAAAACTGGGACGGAAGCGCCATGGACGCAGGCACCGACCGATCCAATCAACATCAACAAATAGTCATAAGCATCGGCGAATGCAAACAGTTTAAGGAATTCAACTCTATTTGCAGTTGTGGCAGCAGCAGCAGGCGGAAATATTTTCTTGTTTTCTTCTTCCGGGACGTTTTTCCCATCTGTGGGATCAGAGAATGAAGCTGCAGTTTGGGGGCTCATCATTTCTAAATGAAAATATTCGAATTAATTTTGGTTACGTATGTGTTATCTTGGAGGGGATATGTGTGTGTGTGTGCGCGCGCGCGCTGGGAAAGATGGTTTTTATAGGACATGCTTACACCAGCGCTTTCATATATTTTAAAAGGTTAGAAATCATAGTGAGTGCAATGTGAATCCTACTGTTGTTGTGTACACTATCTTTACCGTTTTGTATGAAACACCTGAGTTAAAGTATTTCGTTTTAGAGGGTGGTTGGCCAAATTTATTTGAAAGAACTTATAAATTTTTATATTTTTAAAATATTTTTAGAACTTATAAAATATTATTTTTTATTTTTAAAATAAATTTTTAAAGTATTTGAATGTAATAAGATTTTTGAACTTGTAAGATATTAGCAATAATAATTTTATAATTAAAATTAGTAATGACATTTTTATAATTAAAATAGTTAAAAATTAAAGGAACTTATTGAGAAGTTGGGATCCTCTTACTTTTGTTTTTTTAAAAATAGTATTTATAAGAGACTAATATTTTATTTTAGGATCTGACAAACTCATTTTTAAAAGAATTATTAAATATTTTCTAACACCATATAAGCTCTTGAGCATGTTATAAGATATTTTAAGAAACTTGTAATTTCACCCAAACACCCACTTTATAAAGTTGATTACTACATCAATAGGAACGTCCCTAACGTTAATTTGTAGAATGTCTATGCAATTAATGCTTAATTGTTTTCAGAGAAATATTTTGGAAACAAAAAATATATTGTTAGATTTTAGGTTAGGAATGTACTCAGAATAAAATGTGATTAAGTAAATTATAAGAAAATAATAGATCAAAGGTACTCTGCACGGGGAAGTACTGACTTTGTGGTATATTTTGAGACGATGTAGTGCTAAAATTGAAACATTTTAAAGAGGTGAAGTACATTTGCTTATATATAATTTTGTGTGACTTGAGTTTTAGAGATAGCAAACCACACATATTTCCATGCGTGGGAGGAGATGATACCTGAATTCATCACTTCTAAATTGTACTATGTACATTGATATCATATTAAACAATATTTTATTTAAAAACTTACTGTTAGACAAATAACACTTGAATTTGGTGTCAATGTTTTGAGAATATTTGCATTGATAGAAACTCAAAAGGAAGTTATCTATTTTTCTAGTTTACTGGAAAATTTTAAATCACCATAATTTTTTATTTGTGAAGATTTACAAAACTATTTGTATACCACACCTTAGTTTTCACGTGAAGAACCAGTGCCCTAAGTCTAAAGTACTGGGGGCCTATTGATCAATCGAAACATCCATTGCTAACCTATTTAAAGTTTATATACATATATATATATATATATATAATTTCAATAGATTTCTATATTTTATATTTTTCTAGTTATAATTTGACCACAATATTCTAATAATGCTTTCATATTCATGTAAAATAACATTTTTAATTTGATCGATTTTCTAAATATTTTGAGTAGCCAATTTAATCAAGTACACTTGACCTATATACGTTATATATTTAACATAAGTTAGGAGCGTATTATTTATATACCTATATTGAATTATATTATTCCTTTTTAGGAAAAATGTGCTTCAACCTTTAAAAGTTATATAATTTTAGGATGAAAATTTTCTTTTGGTATTTTGAAAAAGTTTAATAATAGAGCTAAGTTTTTAAGAGATGTAAAATGCATTTTGTCCTATTCTTTTAATGTCTCCTCCTCCTCCTCCTCCTCCTCCTCCTCCTCCTCCTCTATTTTGTCCCCTAAAAACAAAAATTCACCGGCCAAAGCATGAGATCACTTTCCCCAAAAGTGAAAATCTAGAGATCAATTAATTCCCAAAGTTTTATCTTCATAGTTTCCCCCTAAAATTTTGCCTCAATTTCAATGTGGACAACTTCATTTTCTCTACACATTGTTTTCCCCCTTTTATTTATTTATTTAACAGAGAGTAAATCAACAAATCAAATCAAAGGTAATGTTTCCATATGCAAGGAAATGTAATTGAGAAACAAGATTCAATATTCAATTTTTATTTTTATAAAAACATGATAGTATTCAATTTGGTTTTGATTTACCGACTTGTAATGAAGCCACGAATTAATTGATATATAGTTTGATATTGAATAAACGATTACAATAAATCTACATGAAAATTAAAATAAAACTAAAAACACTATGAAAATAAATATTAAATATACTTAATTCAATTCTGATACGTACCTATAGAAATATTCTAAAATAATTTGATCAATTAATTTCTCAAACTGTTTTAAAAAAAAAAAAAACAGGAACGGCGAAGTAAAATGAACTTGTGCACTTCAAATTCGGTGAACACTTGAGAAGAGAAAACTGCGAAGCAAAAAACTGAGAGAATTATTCTGTAGACTGTTACTATTGAAAAAAAATGATATAGTGCTTTTAATTTTGGATTTTTACCTTTTGAGAAAATGATGTAATTACAATTCATTAAAAAAGCCACTCTTTTCTTTTCTTATTTATTTCCACTTTGCCCATGTAGTTGATACAACTACTTCCACCATCAACCCAAGAGATTTGTTTCTTGAGACTTGCCGCGTACATTTTGCTTATCAAAATAAGAAAAATGACGCTTGCTAGTTGTCCCCTCAACTTTTGCCCCCTTTTTTTTATTTTTATATATCAAGCTACGCGATTGCAGATAACTAAGTCCATTACTTACGAAGATTAAATAATAATAATAATAATAATAATAATAATAATAATAATAATAATAATAATAATAATAATAACAGTATTAGTAGTAGTAGTAATTATAAAATTGAAGAAAATGAGTGAAAAAGACAATTATTATAATATAACATCAAATCGTTATCATATATTCTCTGTATTTTTTAATTATGTTAAAAATTGTACCAAACTCTCCCTAGTTGTCAACATTTATTTAGTTGAAAATGATAAACTAGATTATTAGAATTCAGTTATTAATAAGAAATATTAGGTGAGTACATGTAACGAGTTTCAGCAATATTTGATTGTATTTTGTTAAAATAAATTGATTTTAATAAAATATCATCAAACATACACTCGATTTTAACTTCAAAATGAGCTAGGCAAAAACTCAAACAATCATCTTTTTTTTTTTCCTTTTCCAAAACCCCGAAAAATTCCCCCATTCATTATATATATATGGATATAGATATCACATATATTATTATTATTTATCAGATATAAAATATACCCAATTTTATTTTTATCTCAAACATCGAACAAAAATATATTTATTTGATTTTTTTAGTAAAAAATATTTTCTCCTAAAACATAAACAAACACGCCAAAATTTTTCAAAATATTAACAAAAATCCATCACATTTCAATACCACTTTCACATCTCAAAACTCATTTCCTTAAAATATATAACAAAATATTGCAAAATATAACCAAACACTCCCTTGGCTTTTAATTTTTAAATTGGTAATTAATCCATCAACAATTAATAAGAAGATACAAAGGAAAAGATGGAGTCTAGAGGTTGAATTAATAGGCCAGTCTGGCAGAATGATTTTCATTGGTTTAGAATTTTTATTTCAATTTATGTTTTATCTTTTATTTTATTTTATGAATATAATATATATTAAATATTTTTATATAAAAGTAATTGATTAAGATTCACATACACTTAATATATATATATATATACATCAAAATAGAATAAAAAATAAAATATAAAATAAAATAAAAGATTCAAAATAAATTTTCATATATATCAAACATATAAATAACATTTATTAGGCAAAGCTAAGGCAGGGAGGGACGTCTAATTGTAGTTGACTTGGGGCTCAAAAATCATAATTACATCGCGCACATGCAGATCTCATCAAGTCAACTCGGTAAGTTTCACATGAAAAATTTCCCTCATGTGACATGTACTTAAGTGACATCAACCTCCCTGCTGTATGGGAGGTCTCATATTTTATTGTAAACACATATTATAAATAAAATAATATAATAATTTATAATTACGAAGTAGTATTTGTAAAATTAATATTATAAATATTTTTTAAAAAATAACAAATAATAAAATAAATATTCTAATAATATGATTGCAGTCTAATTTTAAAAAGCTAGCAAAAATCAACAGCAAATAACCAGATTGGAATAACAATAGTAATACAAAAATTAGTATTAAAAAATGAGAACTTATCTCAAAGTTCTATATAGTAATAAAATTTAAACTAAATCACTAGAATACGATTTTTCATAAAAAAATTATCGCCCTTGCCAATACAAAGAGTGTAGTGAAACTTTCTCCAAGATAAGACAATCCAGAAGCCTTTTGGTACACTCCAAAAAGCTTCACTAAAAACACCACTTAGTTGCCAGAAAGTGATAAGCAACACTATGTAAGAGACATATATAAGAGGGAGAGAAGTGATTTTCTTAGTTGTGTCTTTTATTTTGCCTGCAACAACAGCTACATATAGGCAAGACGGAGGATGTCTAGGTTCATTTTGGTCCAGATTCATTTTGGACTAGATACATTGAACCAGTAACTTTAAAAACGTTTCTGGTAGTTTTTGTAAAATCAAATAAAATTAGAATTTTCAGCAAAAAGAATATCCAAGACAATTCACCCCTTGCCGAAGCTAGGCAGGGCCCTGGCGACGATGAGCGTGTGTGGACACACTCTCAAAGTCTCTTAATTGATACTCTAACAAGTATGTATAAGGTGCATTCTCATTGAGAGAACTTCCAATGTGGAATAAAAGGTCTTGCATATGAGAAAGAGTCTTTTATACTCCTACTTATTTTCCTGTACTTTCCCGATAAGTCAATCAAAGAAAATCTGAAACAATCCTCCAAATATTACTGTGAGTTCCTGGCACCCAACAACTTCAAAATCTCTCGTGCGTTACGACAAAATACAACACCCATCAACAAAAATTTTATATTGTTTAGTTGGAGTATCCTCATTCCAAAAAATTTCATGGCAACGAAAAACAGAAATCATTGCCAATAGGTTGAATATAAACAGCAATATTTATTTCATTATCGAAAATTTATATACATATATAGCAGTCAACAAATATTGATGTACCAAAAAATCCTTCTGTAGCCACGGTTGATATTTTGTCACCAAAAGTCTCTATGTCAATACACATTTAATAGGAAATGCAATGATATATTTCGCTGTAAAATGCCTGATTTTAAACAAATGAATCGCTCTGTGTCCAAAGAAATCTTTGTGTAATGAATGTTTTTGTGCTTAACAACTTTCACTTTCAACGACATATTTGATGCCCAGAGACATTCTTAAGCAACAGATATTTTAGTGCCCAATTTCTTTTTTTCCTCAATAAAATATTTCATGTCGGAAAATGTTTTTGTGTAAAGACCTTTTTACTCAATGAAACATTTTTGTGCCTAAACGTAAATTTTAATCCATGAAAAAGTTTCACGCCCAAGAGTTTTTCACATAATGAAAAATATTAATTGTTCTTGAAATGTTTTTAAAAGCCTCAATCATCAAAATGATTTTAGGAACAATTTTTTTTTTTATCGCATTTAAAAAATAACTATTCAGATTGAATTATTAATAATATCTGATTTATATTTTTATAATTTTAATTTGATATTTTTTATTCTCACTACAAAATATAATTTAATTACAAATAAATTAATTTTCAAAATAATATGTTAAAGCTCAATTTAATGTAACAAATCTTAACTTCGGACTTGTGCCGTGAATTTATATATATATATTCAGCCTATTCAGGCAACAAGCCTTGCTCATGTGCAAGAGAGCTGCGCTCCAGCTCGCATATCCTGCTCGGCGGCGTAGAATTGACGTGTCGCGCGCCCTAGCGCTAGTCCCACTCGTTGTTTTTGTGCCCATGTCAAGTTTTTCAGTTTTCTTTGATGTTGTCTTCTAATTTTAGGGTTCCTAACGCAATTTTGAACAAAAGAGGTTGCAGATTCATTGAAGGGGAAAATTTTGACAGAGTTGGCTGTTTTCTTGAGATATGTAGGGTTTGATTTGTACTTGATATTTTAATTAAAATTAATAAAACTCATATATCCGTCCATGGAAATAGGCATGTTACCAAATATTAATGTGGAAAATAAATAATGCAAATAATTACGTAAGTGTATGTGTTGCAAATAAGTAATAAAGTAATGAGAAAAGTGTTGATTCTATGAGGAACTAAATTATTTGTCACTAATTATTAATTTATCACATACTTATTTTATTCAAACAAAAATTAATTATGCAGGAATTAAAATTAAACTAATGAAAATAAGAAAAAGTGTATTTATTAAGATTCTACTAGGATTTAGAAGCCTAAAATTATGATTTCATCAATCAAATGAGTTGATTATATAATTTTCTTTCTATGAAATTAATAATAGGTTGTTAAACTTGAGTCTTATGCAATTACAGGGTTATTTTGAATTACATGCAATCAAATTCTTAATTTATTCAATTCACTATATTCCTATGTGAATTAACTAAATTATGGATAAGGTTGTACAACTCAACTAACTACCTAGGGCAAGCAAGTATATTCCTATCCTACTCACAAATTAATTAATTTATTAATTTGAATAATTAATCTTAAGCTCTTCTATTATCAATCAATCCCTAGATTTTCTTTTCCAAGACTTCCTTAGGATTTAAAGATGCATTTTATTATTGATCAGACAATTAAATAGAAAAAACACACAGCAAAAGAAATAACCTTAAGTGCTTCTAATTTTATGGAAGAAAATCATTTATCAATTTATTCAAAAGAATCCATTATAATTCTAGAATAACGAATTAGTTCATGATTGAATTGCCAAACAAAATATGAACCAAACGAAATATAGTTTCAAATCCATAATTAAAAAGAAAATCAAAAGGAGAAGAAGAAACTCTATTTCTAGACGAATCTGGTCTCCACTTTGTCTTTCTCCAAATTTCAAATTCTTGCAAAACTTCTTTTTTTTAAAATAAAAAATCCAAATCGATTCCTTAACTAAGTGTCTAAATTGCCTATTTATAACCAATTACAAGAATCTTCTAATTAGAATAGGACTAAATAAATAAAAAGACTTTTCTATTCATCCTTGATTATATCATGAAGTGTCATTCGATCAGTATTCCCACCATCGTATATCAATTTTTTTTCCCTTTTTTGTTTTTTTCCCACTCGTATTCCTACAATTCCAAATTTTCACAATTAGCAAGGGAATTATAATTTTTTGAAACAAGAAAACTATTTGTTAAGGCCTAAATATGATATTAAAATTAATACTAATAAGGACTTAACACCAAACAGCATAAATTCTTTTCTTTTTTTGATTGTATTTTTTTTGGAGAATAATTTTTATTTTTGATGTTTTTTGTTTTGTTTTGTTTTTTTTTTTTTTAATTTTGGGTTAGAACAAATTGGTGTTGGAGCAGTTTGACTAAAAATGTTTCCAATGAAATATGAGGTAGAGAAATTCAATGGGGAGTATAACCTTGAGCTATGAAAGATGAAAATACTCGCTCTTTTAACTTAGCAAGGTCGTAGAAAGTACTAAAGGAAGAGATCAGTTTCTTATAAGAGGCACTTTTGGACAGAAGAAAGATGAGTTCATGGAAAAGGTTTTTAGTACTTTGTTTCTATAATTGGCACACAATGTACTAAGAAAAGTCATCATACAAAGTACACCAGTATTAAGAAATCATTTGCAAAGCTCAAACTTTGTCGGTGGAAGTGTGTTTCAAGAGTAAAAGTTCAATATCATACTGATTTTTAGAAAGGATCTCGATTATATTTCTATACAACAACATCATGGCACCTCAAGAGCAATTTCTCTGGCATTGCTGTAGGTAGAGATGACAATCGGTTGAGGATGGGGTGGGTTTAGCAAAACCCAGGACCTACACCCATCAAGATTTTTATAGACCCATGATCTGTCTTACCAGTCCTGATCCTTATCTAGTGGGTTGGACTCGTTAGACCCATTTAAAATATTTTAAAAAATTAAAAATACTTCTTTTAAAAAAAAATAACATCACCATAACTTCATAATATGAGAAAACAATATTATTAACAATAAAATTATTATTTAAATATTTATATATGCACGTTTTAGTTTTGAAAAATGATAGATTGCAAACATTATTGTTACTTATATATACATATTGAATGCATAAGTTATTTATTATGGCAATATTATTATTTTTATGTAGAATATAGATGTAGTATTCACATTTTGCTTATATATATATGACTGCACACTACATAAAATATACGCATAATAAAAAAAATTTATATATACATATAGAAAATATTTAGTGGGGTGGATTTAGGATGGGTCTGGAGTGAATCCGGGTCTTATCCGTACCAACCCATTGCCAACCAAAGATGTAGGATTGCAGGCTCTGGCAACAAGCCTAATTGTTATGTATGCCAGATGCCACCAGGAAGTGCAATTAATGGTAAAATGGAAAGAGCTACAAGAGTTATTTGCCAAACTTTTATGAAACCAAAGGTGAACCTTGCTATGAAACGGCTCATATAATGCAAAAAGTTTTCAAACTGAAACACAAATTAGCAAGTGAATGCATTTTTTGAGGGAAGAAACATAGGAACAAGCATCCTAGCCTTTTAAAGTATAATTATTTCTTCACCATATTTTAATTTTGTTCACAAGAATTTTATGTATGAAAATAAGAACTGAATGCATATATACACACATATGTGTATGTATGTATGTATGTACGTATGTATATCTACATGTGTATATTTCCAATATGCACACAAACGAGTAAATTAGCTTGTACTCAATCAAGAGTTAGAATGATATGATGGAGACGGGGGCTTGGAAGCCATCCCAATTGCTCTTAATTCTAAACTTCGAAGTTGGATATGGAAAACCATGCTACCGTGAAAATACCAAACTTTAAGCACTTTTTTACTCGAGTAGTACTCAACTTGACTTAGTGCTCAATTTTTAACCAAAACGAGGTCGTCATCAATGTTTGCAGTGGCATCTCAATTTTCTGTTAGAATGAACCATTTGGATCTATTTCAATAGGACCATATAAATACCCTCAACCAAATGATAAAAAGAATACGTTCATTTATTATTGTACAATTACTTTCCATTAGAGCTACTTGAACCCTAAACCTATTTAGATCTTAAGTTTGAACCAACTGCTATATCGAGGTTAGAACGATCATTCAATTCATAATAGTTGAGAAATACACTAATAAAGACGATCTATCCAATGGCCATAGATCAAAGTCCATCCATAAAACTTTCATATTATGTTTGGATAATGAAATTTTATATCATGTCATGAACTTGAACAATAGCAAAATAAAATATATAAAAGCGTAAGAAGTAAAACATAAAGTCATATTATTTAAAGCATGACTTTTTTAAAAAAAAAATATCTTCCTCATTTAAACTCAATGTTGGGATCCCCTCAAAATAAGTTTTGATAATGATTCTTTTGCAATGAAATTTTGATTAACAATTCTCATTCCATATTGTAGTTTGTTGTAAATAAGCAAAATATTCAATAGATTCAATACCACAAAATCCACAGTCTATTTGCCCAAATCATGGTCTAATATAAAAATCCAGAAGTATAAAAGGAAAGTGACTGTTGGAACTTCTGTATGGCAACCTACATATTTTAGACGGAAAGATACCATTGGAAGATTAGATACCAGATTGAGACTCATCTATTTAAATAGAAGACATCCCAAAACAATGAACATTAAGCCTTTCTCAAAAGGTTCAAAACTCTATAGAATATTATGCAGAAAGTTTGCCTTTGTCTTCCATAATCTAGTTTATTAGGTGTTTATGCAAATAGAGAAAGTTACTTTTTGTTGTCAATTTCTTATATTCTATCTTCTCTATAACTTCACTCTTGTTTAATATTAGTGCAAATTAAAATCCTAAGATTATATCTTAGGTAGTAGATGTAAGCTTGTTGAACCACTATAAATCTTTTTGTTCATTTTATTTGCTGCTTTCATACTTGATTCTTTATCTGTTTGGATCTTTGAAAATAGTTCTTTGTCAAACATTTTACAAGCCTTTTTTAAAGGATAAAAGTTTGTCATTGACTGGAAAAAAAGTCAATTCACCCTTCTCTTGATTCCTTTTTTACTATTAATTGGCATCGGAGCTATTGGGGCTTATAAAATAAGTCTAATCAATTTGAGCTTAATTGATCCTAATGGTTGTCTAGCTTTGATGTTTATGAAAAAGGACAGTCACATAACCATCCACCTTTGTTTGATGGCACAAATTACTCTACTTGGAAGAATTGAATTGAAGAGTTTATTCTTGATTATAACTCATGGAGTATAGTCATTGATGGAGTACTTGTTTGAACCACTAAGAATATGTCCTCCAAAGGCAGAATGTAATTCACTACAGAAGAAAAAATAATGCTATACATGAATGCTAAAGCCAAGAATATTCTATCTTGTGTCTTGGTTAAAGAAGAGTATAATTGGGTTAGCACTTGCCCTATTACAAATGAGATGTGGAATATACTTCAAGTCTCATGTGAAGGAACATCTCAGGTAAAATAAGAAAGGATTACATTACTTACTCACCAATATGAAATGTTCTCTATGGAAATAGGTGAATCAATTAGCAAAATGTACGCACGATTCATGAAAATTGTCAACCTTATGTGATAAGGGTGGATTTAGTTCAAGTGTTTAATGGGCTGAAATCCAATGAAGTAAACCGATGGTAGGTCGAGGAATATACTTGAGGTATTTTCGGAATTGAGTCCTGCAACCAATAGCAAACATCAGGCTAGCTGATGTACTCTCGGTTAAGGTACTCCAATGTTTAAATTAGTAAATTAACTAGGTAATAGAGCAGTGGAGTAAAAGCTTAGGGCTAAAATGTGCCTACCTTGTTAAGGGCCTGAATGAGGTATTTATAATTGTTCCATGGTGGTTGATATGTCTTTGATGCCCTTGTTGTGTGAGAAAGGCCATTATTCTTGCTTGAGGACCTCTTAGTTTTTTCCAACTTGTATACTATTCCAAGTGGTGCTGTCTCCAGGTATCCAGGACAAGGTGGTATATTGGAGGTATGCCCTATTCTGACATGGCTGCAAAAGATAGTATTATTTGTGGCATACGCTATTAATGTAGCGGCATATAACTTAGCAAGGCATTCAATGTAGCAGAGGGGTTATCGTTTTTCTCGAACCTTTCTAGTTGAGATAAGTACCTCTACAAAACATTTCCCAAGATCATAGCTATCGAGATGTGATGCAGTCAAGGTAATGTCATTATGGTTGAATGGCTAAGGCCACAAAGTGAAGGCTATTGACCATAACCTGATCAATTAAGGAATGCTAATACTCGCTATAATAGGCTGAAATTTAGAGGTTAAGTGATGGTCGAGCATCTGTTTGGTCTGAGATTGGTTGGGCTTAAGGCTACTGGGCTGCTTGAGATGCATCAAGTCCAGTTTCTATCCTAGTCGAGTGTTATTGGGCTAGGCCTATTAAGCTATCCCTTATCATGAGTCCTCACCACTTTCAAGTCCTAATCAAACTTGTTGATGAGAAAAAGTGAGGAGTAGCTAAATTGCTGACTAGCGGTTGGAAAAAATTGACTAGGGCTTAGCAAAAATGACCAAAGTTTCATGGAGTCAACGAGGGTTTAGTTAGGTTGACTAGGGTTTTGAAGCATTTAATACATATGTTACATTGGGTCACCAAATGACAGCTATGCAATAATTATTGCCATTTGGGGTTCTATGCATTGAGGCTTATAAATAAGCACAGTGCAAGTCCTCATTTTTACATTTACAGTGTTGCGTGAGGTCGAACACAATAATTTATTGCATTCAACATTTTACTTCAAGACACCCAAATTACACAAGTGCTTCCATACCCTTGAGCGCGTTTTACTCTTTAATCTTAAACATAATCTAATAGCAGCCATGACAAGAGTTTTTAGTAATGATGAGGGTATCCTGGGAAATGATAGTAAGGCAACCAGTTTAGGTGGGGTTCTAATCAACGGTGTAAATAACTTGACTAGTAGGTTTAGTAGCTCATTAAGTGATAACTTGACCTCTAGTAGTTCTAGTGATGAACGGGTTGCTGCTAGGGCTGAGTGAGCCTCAAGTATCTTATGGTTAGTTATTTACCTTCAATCACTACAGTGAGATTAAGTTGAAGGTGACCAAGGTGCATCTGAATATCTACAAGTAAGTATTTAACATTTCCTAAAACTATGAAATAATCATCCCAGGGCTTAGGGGTAGGATGCATCAACCACCTATTGGATGCATTACAGTGTTTGAGAATGACTTTAGGTGTGTCCTTAAGTTTTTCCTTACCTTGCTGATAGTTGACCTCTTGAAGGGCCTCTAAGTGTGTATCACTTAACTTTTGCCGAACTGCTTCTTGACCATATATAGCTTTGTGGTCTTGATACATGTTCATAACTAGTCTCATACTTTTGCCAAGTTTAGCAACCTTTTTCTCCTTCCTATGTCCTGAAAGTTAGGGAGTAGTGAGGAGTTTGGCTTTTACTATTTAACCACTAATCGCTTGACCATGTCAAAAATTTTTGGTAGCTTCATCTTCTTTTTTGGGCCAAAAATGAAAAACTCGATACCTTTATGTTGGATCTCTTGAGGGGGGTGGTTTTAACATTCCTAAGGGTTGGATGCGGGGATACGTCGAGATGTTTGGAAACCAAACCCTAACCTGGTCCAATACCTTTATTTTAGATTTAGTCAAGTCTAGGTAGATGGAGGTGTTGGGTTATATTGTGGAGAGAAATTTTGTGCTAGCCGACTTATTTCCCACCTAGCTTGACCTGCTTGTGGATGCTTGATTAGATAGATATTTACATGTGTTTCTCTGAGTTGTTATGTCTCTACTATTTAGTCAAATCTTATATATTTTGGTTTTATTATCATGTAGATTGAGAAGAGATAATGAGTCAAACACACGTTCAAGCCATTACTCATGCTGAGCGGAACAAAGAGTGTTGTAGGGGTGCTAGGGATCAACAGGAAATGGTCTCACTAGTTGCTGCATGTTCGGTTGTTGTTGCTCTTCTTCCTTGACTAGTGGTTCTCCTGAGCAGCAACCCATATACTCAATAGCAAAGGCTTGCCGCTTAATTGGCAGGGCTAGCTTATAAGAGTATGGTGGCTAATAAAGGTAAAGGCAGGGCTAGGGCCTTTTTGGACGTCGAGAGGACAATAAGCTTTTTGATTTAATAGGGTTGTCTTTTCCATATTTTGGTAACATTAGTGGTCTATAATTTAATGTCAATAATGACGTTGGGGGACACTGGGTCTCTATAAATGAAGGTACTAATAGCTGGTCCCTTTGTTCTTGAAAAAGGCACAAGTTTCAGCACAATCCTACTATGACAATGGTCAAGCCCAAAGATATGAGGCTACCTTACAATTTGCTTAATGTGAGTTTGGTAGAATGCTGCTTAACATTTAACATAAGGTTGTCCAACAATTCATGCTGATCTCTTTATCTTCATAGATGCAAGTGTCATTTTTTTCCTTGATGCTAAGGATGCATTTGACAAAGCTGTAAAGTAGCTAGAATTTCTTAGCCACACCTTTTGAGTGGAGGATAAGGAGCATTTAAGTTATACGCTCGACAAATAATTACATATGTATCTCCTGGACAGTGCTCTTGCGAAGGGGTCACCCCCCGATGATACTACTCTACCAAAGGGCCAGCTGCTACCCCTATAGTTGTCTTTACTCATCAGGCGAAGGTTGAGGTATTGATCATTGAGTTTGACTTTGCTAATGATTTTGCTTTCAACATCAGGGATGGCAAGGTGAACATGACAGACTACTTTTTGCATGGTGCGCATCTCTTCCTGGTTGATGAAGCAAAAACCTCTCAATACTAAGACAAGATGAAGGGAGCCTTGCACAAGTTGAGGGGGTTGGGGTCGAGTAACCCTCAAAATTAAAAGTTTTTTGTTTCTGGTTTCCATTGAGGTGTACTTTTGTAATAATTTTGATGTTTCTAGTCTTTGAACAATGCTTTGTTGATAGATTACATAAATTTATGAAATTTCAATTTCAGTTAATCGATGTGGATGTGACTTGGTCTTTATTTTAATATTTTCCTTGAGGTTAAATGCTAATTGTTAATAGATGATAACACAAACAATACAACCATAGATGACAAATCATGGAAGATAATCCCTCAATGGAGGAATTAAACAAATTCATGGTTGACTTAAAAATTGATCTACACAAAGCTAATCAAATTAATCCAAGATGTTTATATCAAGTTAGGGCATTTGCAATTTGGTGTGCAATATCATCTGTCATTGACTTTAGGGTAGATTTAGATCGTACTCCTAATGATAAAGTGAATGAGATCATTATCGTCAGTATATTATTAATATTTTTTGTGCATGCATTACATAGGCTCATTTTCAACTGCTAGGTCACATTGTTAACTGAATGGGTTTGACTACATGCCAACTTCTTTGTTCATAGCTAGGTTATGTGGTTTTGATTTCACCGCTTGAAGTTGTTTTTGGGTCGACTGCATGGTCGACTATGAATGTTTAACTCATTTATGTACTATAGCTAATAAGCCTGAATGTCTCAGTGAGAAGCTAATTTTTTGGTTGACTACGGGGTCGATTGCAAGTGGCTAACTTATTTATTTACTGTGAATGATAAGCATAAATATCTTGGCTAGAAGCTAATTTTTTGGTTAACTGCAGGGTCGACTGCGAATGGTTAATACAAGCAAATAGTTGTAGAAATGCGAGTAAATTTATTAATGTGATACAATACAGTAGAGACTGAAAGTCTCTTCATACATACAATATTTTCAAGTTCATTGTGTTCCACGATCATGGGATCTCATTGCCATTCATGTCTACCAATCGATAAGCATTATGCTTAGATACCTTAATCACAGAATAAAGCCTCTCTCATTTTAGGTTGAGTTTTTCTATATTCTTTGATACCTTCACCTTCTTGAGGACCAAGTCTCCAACTTTAAAATTACATGGTTGAATTCCTTTGTTGTAATATTTAATCATTTCCACTTTGTGTCTCTACACTGTGGTGTAAGCATCCTATTAGAGTTTATTAATGGTCTCAAGATTGAGTTCCCTCTCAGACGTGTTTCGAATCAGATTAAAATAGATCACTCGAGTTATGTGTTATATTAGTCCATTGGAATGACTGCTTCTGATCTATAAACCAAACTATAATGGTTATGACCTGTGATTATTTGAGGGGTTGTTTTGTATGCCCATAACATGCTAGGTAGTTCATATGCCTAACTCGCTCTAGTCCTTTCTATGCGAGCTTTAAGGTGGTTGACAATAGTCATGTTCGTGACTTTAGTTTGGCTATAGCCTGGGGATTCCAGACTGAAGTAAAATACTGGTAGATGTCTAAGGTTTCACACCAGTTCTTTGTAATTCTGCTCTAGAACTAGGTTTCATTGTCTGAAATCAGGACTTTAGTGAGTCCAAAATGGCAAATATTATTTTTCCAACTAAAACTCTTGATCGCCGCATCAGTTATTTTGGGGACTACTTCCACCTCGACCCATTCAGTAAAGTATTTCAAATAATGATGATGAACTTTTGTTGGCTTATTGTGTTTGGCAAGAAAGCAACTATGTCAATCCTCTACTGGTTGAATGGCCATGTGACTTGGACGTTCACCATCGATGCCGTAGGTTGGTGTAGGATGTTCGAATGGATGTAACAAGATAGATACCTTCTAGTGAAGTCAACAGAGTCTTTCAATAAGGTGGTCCAGAAATACCTATGTCGGATGATTTTATGTGTCAGGGACCATCTTCCAGAATGATTCCTGCAGATGCCTGCATAGACTTCATGTAGAATCTCACGGGCCTGGTTTGGTGTTAAGCATTTTAAAAATGGTCCTGAAATCAACCTTTTGTAAAATTGCTATACTCATTGAGGGCAAACTTGGCTACTTGACCTTTAAGTCTCCGGGCTAATTCTTGTCCTTGGGGACTAACCCTTGTCTAAGTAAAGTTTAATCGCATCCTAATAGGAAGGAGGTGATTCTTTAACACTCTTCACCAAATTCTGATTGAGAGTGCTTATGGTGGGCTTATCAATGACTAAGAATATTATTATTCTATCTATGTTCCCTTTCATCGAGCTTGTGAATTGGGATAGGGCATCAACTTGTTTATTCTGTGATCAAAGTACTTGGTTGAGGGTGAATTTTTTAAACAGCTGTTGTAGCCTTTTCACCTCAGTTAGATATTGACTCATCATAGATTTCTTGGCCTCAAAGTTCCTTTTGGCCTATCTGTGACTAATTGGGAGTTTGTAATTACCGCTAATTGCTTGACTCCACAATCTGCTGCCATCTTCATATTGGCGAGAAAGGCTTTATACTCCACTTCATTATTAGTTACTAGATAGTCGAGTTTGATTGCAAAATTATATTCTTTTATGAATAGAGAATAGAGTGAAATGCCTATTTCTCCCCTTAAAGAGGTTACCAACCTATCAACATGTAGGGTCTACATGATAGAGTTGTGGTTGTCCTGATCAGGCAGGTTGAGACTCTTAGCCACAAAGTCAGCTAAAACTTATGCTTTTATGGTAGTTCGAGGTTGAAAGGCGATGTCGAATTCTCCCAATTCGATAACCCATTTTGTTAACTCCTTGAGGTGTTAGGTTTTGACAACACCTGTTTCAATTGTTGGTTGGTTAAAATAACAATGGAATTGGGATTGGAAGTAAGGTTTTAACTTTGTAGCTGCTATGACTAGGTCCTGGTCATATTACTCTATCCATTGGAAACCTAATTTCTTCGCATTTTTAAGAATCATGAAGAAGATAAGCCCTTGTTGGCTAGTTGATTGAAGAACCTACCAAGGGCTATGATTCTCTCAATTAGACGCTATATGTCTCTGACTATTTGGGGTGGGGTAATGTCCAAAATAGCCTGAATTTTCTATGGGTTTGCTTCAATATCCCTTTGGCTGACCATATATCCCAGAAACTTACCTCTTCGGACCCTAAAGGTATATTTATTGGGGTTGAGCTTCATGCTGAATGCTTGTAGTATAGAGAATGTGTGATTAAGGTTAATTAAATTATTTTTTACTTTTTTGATTTTGATGATCATGTCGTTGACATACACTTCCATGGATTTTTTGATCTAGTTTTTGAATATAAAGTTCACTTATTGCTGATATGTTGCAACTATGTTTTTTAGTCTAACGAGCATGACCAAGAAGCAATATACCTTATTGGGCAAGACAGAAGATGTTTTATCCCTATCCTCGAGTGCCATGAAAATTTGATAGTAACCTTGAAAGGCATCTATCATATTCAATAGTTCACAACTAGTAGTAGAATCAACTAGCAAATCTATACAAGGTAGGGGTAAGGATGTTTAGGGTAAGCTTTGTTCAAATTAGCAAAGTCATTACACATGTGCCATTTTTCTTCATTCTTAGGGACAAAGACAACATTGCAAAGCCAACTCGCGTATTGAATTTCTACAATATATCCTACCTCTAAGAGTTTGTTGACTTATTCTTCAATGATCTAACATCTTTCAACATTGAAGGTCCTGGTATTCTGTTTGATTGATTTGTATGAGGGGTCTATATTGAGATAGTGGATGATGTTGCTAAGGTCAATTCCTTAGAGGTCGGAAGCCTTTTAAGCAAAAATATCAATATTCTTTCTGAGAAAATTGACCATGAGGCACTCCATGCTATTACCCATATCCGTACAAATCTTAGTAGTCTTATCGGCATTCCCTGACTCCAGCTCAATGGTCATGAAGTTGTCAACAAGCTTGACTCTAGTCTCTTCCAGCTTTTTCTTTGTTTGACTATTCCTCCTTAGGCTTCACTACTAGGGCACTCCTCGAGGGTTTCAATTTAGGTTGAGCTTTTCATTTGTTTGGATTGACTGAAATAATGTAGCATTGCCCAGCTTTTTTTATGTTGCAGAGCAATATTTATGCCAATCGTGGTTGGAAACTTGACCTTCATACGGTAGGTCAAAATGACTGCTCAAAATTCATTCAAGGTTGGTCTACCACTTATGGAGTTGTAAGTGAAAGGAGCATCCACGACCAGGTAGTTGATCATGAGGGTACTTCATGTAGGAGCTTCATTGAATGATGTAGAGAGACTTATGGATCCTTCAGGTATAATCTCTGACCCTTCAAATTCGATAAGAGAGGTTCACACAAACTTAAAGTTAAGCTTGCCCATGTTCGTTCTTTTCAAAATCAACAAGAAGATGATGTTTACAAAACTTCCATTATTGACCAGTATGTTTCTGACCTTGAAGATCATGATCTCCACAGATACTACTAGGGGGAAATCCAACTTGCTATCTACCTTTTACCCCGCAATGTGAGATAAGTTAGCATTTGAGAAGGAGATTGGTTCCAAGTTGGTGGAGAGCAGATAAATAGTTTCGATTAAAAATAATTTTATGGACTCAAGTCTATACTAGTTCTACCTTTTGGCTAATCTTGAGTTCCCCTAGTTGGGTCTTTTGCAATAGTATCGATAACTCCTTGAATGGGTGGGCGGGGGTTATGGGCAGGTTTTTTCCTTTTATCTTCCTTTCTTAGGCAACCTAACTTTTCTCTTTCAGGAGTCTAGTCAGGGATGCCCATCTACTGCTTTGCACCCTTATCGATAAATTTTTTGAAATGGTCTTGTCAAATGAGTCTTTCAATCTCATCATGGAGGTTGAAGCAATCCTCTGTATCGTGTCCTTTTTATCAATAGAAATGACAATACTTCTTGGATCACTTCATTACTTCAATCTTGGTAACTTTCTTGGCCTCTTTAAAAGGTTTTCGTGTAAAATGGTGACCAAAACCTCATTTTTGGAAGTGTTGAGAGAGGTATAATCATGGAATCAATTGATGAGAGATCTATGACCTCTTTATGTTGGTGATTGTCTTTTTCCTTGGATTTCTTCTTCTTGGTGTTAGGACTACCATACTTGAGTTTGTTCATATCCTCATGAGTCATATATCTTTTCGTGAGATTGAGTAGTTCATCAATTGATCTAAGCCGCTCAAACTCCAAAGCATTAGTATATTCCTTATGTCGAAAGCCTAGAAAAAGCACGTTGATTAGGAATGAAATTCGTGGGCTATTTATCTTTAAAACTTCAGTGTTAAATTTGATGAAAAAATCATTAAGAGACTCCCCTTTATTCTGTGTGACTGTGTGCAAATGGGAATGGGGGAGCTTCACCTTTCTTTGGCTAGCAAATTAGTGTAGGAGCTTGTTGCACAAGTAGTCATATAAGTAAATTGATGATGGCTTGAGCTTCACTAACCAGTTAAGTGTAATAGCCTAGAAAGTAGTCACCAGCATCTTTGTGTGAATGTACTCATTATGCCTATATAATTGCATCATGTGTTAGAATTAAAGAAAGTGGTCTTTGAGGTCAGTCGAGCCATTATATTTGGGCAATTTGGTTGGGACCTTAGCATCAATGGTGATGCACTCATCTACTATCTCATATATGAATGACGACTCCCTTTTGCAGCGAGATTGGGGAACACCCTCTCCATAGGGGTTCTTGTTAGTGTTTTTCCTCAAAATTTCTTCAAGTCAACAATTTAGTTACTGGACCTGATGAGAAATCTCTTCCCATTCTTCTTGATTAGCTTGATTATAGTTTTGGTTCAACTATAGCCTTGTGCATTCAACCCTATTGTACTGTGCAGCTCGAAGGTGTCGAACACCATGATCCACAAAATTTGCAACCTTTTCTTGGGGAATCAATTGGGGCTTCTCTCTAGGAAAACTTCCTAAGCTATCTTCACATCGGAAAGGGGGTTATTTGGTTTTTGGTTGACCTATCTTTTCTTGGGAAGGTTTTTCTTCATGCTGAATGGGTTGGGGCATGGCACTAGCTGCCAACTTAGGTTAGGTAGCATGTTGATTCGATGTGTCGGATAACTGCACATAAATATGGGTAGATATCTGCTCGCTAATGAGCTGCATCAATTGGGGCATGGTCAAAGTGACCACTTTCTTCGATTAGGCGCTAGGCCTTGGTAAATTGGGTTCTTGCTGAGGTTGAGAAGGAGGGGTTACTGATCTCCTACTCTCCTCTTGCTTTGATGCAGCTCACCTAGTGTTAACCATTTTCTTAATTGCGGACTCAATGTTCCAACAGACAGTGCCAAATGATAAAGGTGGATTTAGTTGAAGTGTTTAATGGGCTGAAATCCAATGAAGTCAACTAGATAGTAGGTCAAGAAATATGCTTGAGGTGTTTTTTAGGGTCTAGTCCTTCAACTAACAGCAAACATCAGGCTAGTTGAAGTTTCCTCAGCTAAGGCACTATAATACTAAAGTCAGTAATTTGACTAGGTAATAGAATAGTGTAGTAAAAGCTTAGGGCTAAAATGTGCCTACTTTGTTAAGGGCTTGAATGGGGTATTTATAGCCTTCCCATAGTAGTTGATATATCATTGATGCCCTTATTATGTGAGAAGAGCTATTATCCTTGTTTGAGGACTTTTAATCTTATCTAGCTTGTATACTATTCCAAGTGGCGCTACCTCTAGCTACCTATGATAAGTGGTACACTAGAGGTGTGCTCTAGTCTGACATGGCTACAAAAGGTTGTACTATTAGTGGCATGCGCCATTAATGTAATAGCACGTGACCTAGCAAGGCATTTAATGTTACTAAGGGGTTATCATCTTTCTCTAACCACTCTAATAAAGGCAAATACCTTTGCAAAACATCTATTGGGATCTTAGTTGTCAGGAGGTGATGCAGTTAAAGTGATGTTATTATGGTTAAATGGTTGAGGCCACATAGTGAAAGCTATTAACCATAACTTGGTCGATCAAGGAATGTTTTTATTCATCACGACAGGCTAGAATCTAGAGGTTGAGCGAAGGTCGAGCATCTATTTGGTCTAAGATAGGTTGGGCTTCAGGCCAATCGAGCTACTTGAGATGCATCAAGTCCAACTTTTATCCTAGTGAGTGTTATTGGGTTGGGCCTATTGACCCATCCCATATCACCATGTTTGTACTAAGAAAAGCTATATCAGAAAGTGAGCAAGTTTAAAAAATCATGTGATCTTTACCTAAGGAGTGGATAGCAATGGTAATTGCAATACATGAGGCAAAAATTTGAAAACTCTGTCAATAGGAGAGCTTCTTGGATCACTTACTTCTCACAAAATGACACTCCTATCAAAAGAAGAAATTTCTAAAGGCAAATTTAAAAGATCATTGCATTTAATTCAGAACAAGTTCATTGGAATGATAATTCAGAGGATTTAGATGAGGATGTCCTAATGATGAAATAGCATGATTACAAAACGTCTTAGATAACTAACAGAAACAAGTAATCATTTCAGAAAAGACAACAAATTAAGTTCTAGGAGAGGAAATACTGACTTCCAATGACTTGTTATTTGCCATGAATGCCATGAAATTGGTTATAAAAAACCTGACTAGCGAAAGCTTAAAAAAAATTCCAAACCTAAGAAAAGTTCCAAATCAAAAAGCAATGACTATTATGTGGGATGGTTCAGATTTAGATCAATTCAATAATAAGGACAATTGTCTTATAGCTAATTGACAGGTAACTATTCTCTCTGAAATAAGTTTCGGTGATTTCAATTTTGAAAACACTAAGTTGCATGAGGAATTTCAAAATCAGTTAGCAAAACTTCAACAAGAAATTAATTCACTCAACTATAAGATAAAGAACATTCTTGGTGAAAAGGCTGAGCTTGTTCAAAGTTCTAACAAAATGAAAACTCCTTTTTACTAGAAGAAATCTATAATTTGAAAAGAACCATTGAGGGAAAAAGAAAACTAGGCAAACATAAAACATATCATCTTAGGAATAGAAAACAAAAATTCTATTATGCTTGTGGAAAGAATGGTCAAATTTGCTACAAATGCCCTATAAAGAAAGACATTGGAACAAAATATATGTGGATTCCATAGTCTAACAAACAAGGACCCAGTATTACATGGGTATCTAAAATAAGATCAATTTGTGATGCAAAAACCAATCAAGAAGAATAAAAAAGATAAGTGGTATCTAGCAGATATTCTAGACACATGACTGGAGATAAAAAAAATTTCACGAGCTTGTAGGACTTCAATGGTGGAAATGTCTTATTTGCTAAAATACAAAAAGAAAAATCATAGGTAAAGGAATTATTGAAAAAATGGATGAAACTTTCATTGAGAATGTTTGGCTGGTAGATGGACTCAAAGATAACTATCTAAGCATAAGCTAGCTCTATGATAATGGATATAAGGTACAATTCCAACCCTCACATTGCATTGCTACTAAGAATGATAAAATCATTTTTATTGCTATTAAGGATAGAAATATCTGTTGCATTAATCTGGATGATCTATCTAGCCAAAATGTTAAGCTGATAGCTTCTCAAGATTCCAGTTAGACATGACATAGATGACTATGGCATGCAAATATGAAACTACTTAATCATTTTGTTAAAAAGGATCTCCTTTGATCTTCTTCACTTAGATCTTTTTAGACTTGTGAAAATATTTTCTCTTGGAGGAAGTAAATATGTCTTTGTGATTGTTGATGATTTTCTTGTTTTACCTGGGTTCAATTTCTTTCTCACAAAAATAATGCTCTATGATCTTTTATATCTCTTACTAAGAAAATCTAAATTGAAAAAGGATATTCCATCAAAATAATAAGAAGTGATCATGGAACACAATTCGATGATAATGAGTTTATGATCTTCTATGATGAAAATAGATATTCCTACAACTTTTCTGCAGCAAAAACACCACAGCAAAATGGTGTGGTAGAAAAAAAAATAGAATTCTTCAAGAAATAGCACGTACAACACTGAACGAATATGAGTTGCCTGCGTCATTTTGGGAAGAGGCAGTGAATACTGTATATTATATTGCTAATAGGGTTTTTCTCAAACCTTTTATCAAAAAGACCCCTTATGAATTATGGCATTGTAAGATACCAAATACCTCATACTTTTGCATATTTGGATGCAAATATTTCATTTTAAATGATAGAGTTCATCTTGCTAAATTTGATTCCAAATTAGATAGAAGCGTATTTGGGGGGTATTTAGTTCGTAGCAAGGCTTATAGAATTTTTAACAGTACAACAAGAACAATACAAGAATCCATACATGTTTTTTTTTAATGAAACTAATGCTTTTATTGCCAAAGACACTTTGAGCATGAAAACTATAGGTATTGACAAAATCATTGAAGCAATCTAGCAAGATAAAAAATTGGGAAAGAAAGTTTCGAAGTAAATATCAGTGAAATTCCACGCGGAACTTTCGATAAGGAAGATAAAGAAAACATACAGAAGTTCAAACATGCATTGAGTCATCCGACTGATAAAATAATTGGGAATCCCGAAGCTAGAATAATTACTCAATCAAAGGCAAAGGATTATGATACTAGTAATGTAGTTTTACTATCACTTATAGAACCTATTGACTTATTTGAAGCATTAAATGACAAGTACTGGAAGATGTAATGAAGGAAGAACTATCTTAGTTTGACAAAAATAATATGTGGAACTTGGTAGAAAGGCCTACTACTGATAGACCAATCATTGGAACTAAGTGGGTATTTAGAAATAAGTTAGATGAAAAGAAAAATGTGCTAACAAAAGAGGTAAGACTTGTTGTCGAAGGACACTCCCATCAGGAAGATTTTCTTTGCGAAGAATTTGCAAATTCTATGAAATGTGAATTTGAAATGAGTCTCATAGGAGAGTTTAACTTCTTCCTTGGATTGTGAATCAAATAAAGTTTCACAGGTATATTCATATGCCAAGAAAATTATATAAGAGAATTGCTCAAGAAATTTGGAATGGAAAATTTCAAAGAGACATCTATTCCCATGGCACCAAATACTAAATTGGAGATTGATACAGAAGAAAAAGGAGTTGTTGAAACAATGTGCCAAGGAATCATTAGAAGTTTACTCTATTTGACTGCAAGTAGACCTAAAATTCTATTTTTAACAAGCTTGTGTACCTAGTTCCAAACATATTTGAAAGAGTCTCATCTTTGAGCAGTTAAATGAATATTAAGATACTTAAAGGGATTTTTTCACCTTAGTATATGTCATCATCACTCAAAATATTTTTCTCTTGTTGGATATTATGATTCTAACTATGTAGGATGCAAGATTGATCGAAAAAGTACCATAGTAACTTGTTAATTTCTTGGAGAAAGCTTGGTTAGTTGGTGTAGTAAAAAATAAAGCGTTGTCGCACTATCAACAATCGAAGCAAAATATATGGCGCTTGGCAATTGCTGCACCCAAATTCTCTAGATGAAATAATCTGTCTAGGATTATGATATGAATTTCTTTAGCGAACCCATTAAATGTGATAGTACTTGTACAATTAGTATTACAAAAAATCAGGTTCATCATTCTAGAATCAAACATATAGAAATAAGGCACCATTTCATAAAAGATCATGTGACTAGTGGTGTTATCTACATAAATTATGTGGAAACTAAGTTCCAGTTAATGGATATCTTTACTATTGCCCTTTTTGATGAAAATTTTAATTTTCTCAAGAAAGAAATGGGTAAAATCTCTTCTCATGCCGAAATTTAAACTTAAGCTCTTTTTGAGGTTAAAGGGAGAGATAGCTAATGCTTGAACTTTCTAATATAAATTCCTATTTTGAAGCTTAATATCTATTTTGTGAACCTTTTGAACTGTTTTGCTAGAACTTTAATATCTCATCTATTTTTATCGTATTTTGGTTCAATGATTGATTGTCCTTTGTTAAGACTGGTTATCTTCTGTTATGCATTTTGATGTTTACTAAGTGAACCATGGATTATTGTCTATAGTATCTTGTTATTAGAGTGATTATATTACTCATTATTGAACCCTAATATGTTCACTCTTCTAATTATACATTAATTGTGGACAATCTCTTTGGAAAGTTTGAACTTAGGGGGAGCAAATCATCTATGTGAATGGATCATCATCAAAAAGGGGGAGATTGTGGGGAACTCTTCAAAATAAGTTTTTATAATGATCCTTTTGCAATGAAATTTTGATTAATAATTCTCATTCCATACTGCAGTTTATTATAAATGAGGAAAATATTTAATAGATTAAATATCACAAAATCTATAGTCTATTTGCCAAAATTGTGGTCTAATATAAGGAAGAAACAACAATCATCTAGAAGTATAAAGTGAAAGTGACTGTTGAAAGTTCTGTATGGCAACCTCATATTATAGAAGGAAAGATATCATTGGAGGATAAGATACCAGATCAAGACTTATCTATTTAAATAAAAGACGCCCTAAAACAAAGAACATTAAGCATTTCTCAAAAATTTTAGAACTCTATAGAATATTATGCTAGAAGTTTGCCTTTGCCTTCCATCATCTAGTCTGTTAGGTGTTTTTGCAAATAGAGGAAGTTTCTTTTTGTTGTTGATTTCTTATATCCGGTCTTCTCTATAGCTTCACTCTTGTTTGTATAAGTGTAGGTTAAAATCCTAAGATTATATCTTAGGTAGTAGTTGTAGGCTTATAGAACTACTATAAATCTTCTTGTTCATTTTATTTGTTGCTTTCAAATTTGATTCTTTATCCATTTGGATCTTTGAAAATAGTTCTTTATCAAACATTTTACAAACCTTTTTTAAAGGATAAAAGTGTTTTATTGATTGGGAAAAAGGTCAATTCATCCCCCTTTTGATCCCTTTTTTACTATCACTTAAGTTTCAAACAAAAGTTTAGAACAATGAATATTAAGTAGTTGCTTTGGAAATTCACATTGCACACATTTTAAGATGGTTACTATTATTTTGCCATAGATATTTATGTACAACAGCTCATTAGAGTTACTTAATTAGGGTTTTTGTTATATGTTAGCCTTGAGTTGTTAATTAGTAAGCTTAGTTAGTTAGTTGCCATTTGTTTTCTATAAATAGCAAGTCTCTTGTGCATATTGTTACAATTGAATGAAAGAGCATCCTTTTCAGTTTACGAGTTTTTCTCTCCAATATAGGTTCTGATTCTTCTTTGCTTTCGTTCATTCATAAAATCAAACATGGCATAAGATGTTATTTAATGCTTCTTCATCTCTTTGTAATCTCTATCTTTATCTCTTATTCCTATCTTCCTCCATCATAATCCTCTCTTTTCTTGTTGATCTTCATTGCTGCCATGGCTGCCTTTATCAGAGCAACTTGCCGATTTATTCACTAAAGCCTTGCCATCTTGTTCTCTATCTACTCTAATGTCCAAGATGTCTATTTGGAACCCTCACCATTCACCTTGAGGGGGTGTGTTAGTTGGCCATAGATATTTATGTACAATAGTTCATTAGAGTTAGGGCTTTCAGTTATATGTTAGCCTCAAGTTGTTAGTCAATAGCTTAGTTAGTGTGATGTCTTTTGTTTTCTATAAATAGCATGTCTCTTGTACATATTATCACAGTTGAATAAAGGAACATCTTTTTTACTTCATAAGTTTTTCTCTCCAGCATGGATTCTGTTTTTCTTTACTTTCATTCATTCATCAAAATCAACAGTTACGAATTTAAAATTAAACTTTCACCAACATATAAAATTATTCCTAAAAAAAAGTAAAAAAACAAAAACAAAAATTCATTGACACATTACTGTGCTTTCTATTTAAGTGTAACCTAAGACCATCATGGTCATATAATATTTTGACTTTTTTTTAAAATTTTTAAAATAAGATATTATTTTTAAAAATGAATTATTTTTTATTATTCTTTAAAATAAAATAGTGAAATAGATACCATTACTTTTAAAAAATAGTATAAAATCACATATTTATATATTTTGATTTTTCATTTAAAATTTATGTTTAGATATCCATTATTTTAGGATGAAAGTTCTAGCATAAATCTCCTATACGCACTACATGTTGCATTCATTTAATTAATTAAATGAAAAAAGTTTAAAACATATGACTAATTTGTTATTGTTTAACAAACGAAACCACATAATATTCTATATTTTAGCAATTTTTATTTTTGATAAAATATATTCACTTAATTAAATTGATTTGACCATGCATTGTAACACCCTTAAGTTCAGTGTTTTATAAGGTAAGATTTTAAAAATCAAAAAATTAATTTGATAAACATTTCGGGGTCAAAATGTAGACAGGAAAGGATTTAATTGCAAGAAAAATTAAAATTCTTGGGGGTCGATTTATAGTTATTTTTGGTCAACTGGGTCAATATAGTGCACTAATTAGTTTGACGAGTTAATTGAAATTGAGGAAAAGAATTTTGGGGTCAATGTGAGGCACCTAGAGAATTGAAGGATTTAATTGAAATTTGAGAGAACGTTTTGGGGTGGAAATTACAATTCTAGAAAATTAAAATATATATAGATAGATTTACCTCTCCTTATTCTTCCTTAGTCTCATATGCACCAACGTCTCACCTCTACCACCCATCTCTCACCAGCGGTGATGAAGCAGAGAAACAACCCAACCTTCTTCTTTCTCTCATCTCAATGATCACACTAGTACCAAGTTTACTACAAAACAATCAGAGGAGCACTAGAAAACTGAAGGCCGACAATGGCTCACAATGAAGGTGATGGTTGTGGTAGTTCCAGTGGCTGTTGGTCATGTTTAGGAGGCAGTTCTTGATGGGCTCAGTTAGAGGATCACACTGACACTCTCAGTTATTGATTTGGATCACCAAAGAAAAAGTAATTGAGGCAGCAGTCAGATGACAGATGATGGTGGCACTGTGCGATTTTTCGGCAAATTGACCTGCCAATCAACATCTGAATCAAGAGTTATTGGGGGCTTTTATTGGGCTTGTGAAGATGAATTGATTAATGGGTCTAGCTTCCAGTTTCAACGGTGGCTCATGACAGTGGTATGGCGGTCCGACAGATGGTAATTTCTTTAGGGCAACAAGCTAAATGCACACATGCCAATTTTGGACTGTGAATTGACTTTGAAACTACATTTAATTTGATTAAAATTTATTTAATCAATTAAATGATTTATGATTTGATATTATTAAATTTTAAAGCTAATTTTCATCGTAAATTTAAGTAATTTGGACCAAGAATCATGATTATAGACTGAAATGATTAGATAAGAAATTTGATTGCAAGCATATGTTGACTCAGATCGTAAATTAGAAGTTAATTCTCATTAAATTGAGTTAGTTGATGTAAATTAAGTTAATTGCATTGGATTATAATTACGAATCAAAATGATTATAATAAGATTCATGGTGACGAGTCGAAACATTTGGATATATAAGTTATGTATAGTTCTAGTGGGCCTAGATTGGTAATTAGAACATAATTATCATTAGTTAAGTTAATCAGTGTAATTAGGCCTAAATTTTGTGTAGTCCTGCAAGGGCATGTAATATAAGAATCTGAATTGATTCATACACTGGAGTAAAATGACCTTCATAGACATTATAGCATTAACGGCATAACTAGCATATCACCTTATGATATTTTCAAAATCGAGCTTTGAAATATTGTATTAATTGTAAAACAACTAATATTAGAATATAAATGGCCTAATTATCATTTAAAATGACAAAACAAGTGTTTTAATGTTAAGTACGTTCATTTGAATATGTGATGAGGAGCCGAGATCCAATAAACAGAAAGACAGAGATAGTCTTCTCTTTGGAAATTAAGGTGAGGGTTAAGCCATCTTTCTTCTAGGAAGTGAATGTTTCTCTAATGTATTAGTTTTCTGTGTTTGTTTATTGAAATCGATTTTATTCATTGTGGTGCTTAGAACATTAATAGTGATATCTGCTTGTATTTTGTATACCTTATAGCCTTGCTGGCTTCCCTTTATGATGTCGGTTTTGGGTCTTGTCGACTAGACCCTATTTTGCATTCCTGTTTAAATCATTTTTTGTGTTGTTTATATGGCCTTGCCAGCCAATGGTTTATTGACAACATTGTTTGAACTATTTTACAGATTTGTTAATGAATGGTTATTTAAATGTGTTTTATCTGTTGGCACTATGTTTGAGTCTTCTAAGGATGTTCTTGAGATGTGACTACCTGTAGGGATGCCACAGGATGAGTTGGACCTGGGGCTAGGTCTGGAAAGATAATTGGACGACATAGGCTAATGGTGATTGGTCTTTCGGCTAGTACCTACCTAAAATTTTGACTTGTAGATACGTTGGAGATAGCTTTCTGTGAGCAACGAGATTTGGCTTGTGGACCAGCCATGTCATATTGAGCCAAGTGCTTGGGTAGTGGAGTAATAAGGAAAGTCTGTTATGATTATTATACTATGTGTTACTATTTATTACCGTCTGTTACTATTTGTTACTGTTCGTTACCGTTTGCTATTGAATAACGTCAAATGTATCTTTTTTCAAATCAATTATTTTTATAGAGAAATACATTTATCATATATATATATATAATGAGATAAAACATACAATAAAATAAAGGATCCAAACTACTTTCTTGGTGGGATGTCATATCTCATGATAAGAAAATTTTTGGTCCAGAACATTAATATTGGGCTTATATCACATAAATTATGCATGATATTAGGTTGGACAAAATAGTATATCCAACTCGATACCTCAAAATAAATAGGCGCCTAAAAATATTTATTGTTTAAGCCTCAAATTTTGATAAACCAAAACCATTTTTAGTGTACTTTTGGATGATTTGCCTAAAATACCTACCCATATTTTGTCCTTTAATTTCTAACTTGCGGCCATGGCACATGATCCTTGCATGCATAAATAATTTTTAAGTGTGAGCAATGGTGGGCGCATCAAAATTTCATGATAATTGAAAGTTGGAATGATTTAAAAAATGGATAAGAATTAATAAAAAATAAAATAATTGTTATAATGTATTTTGAATAATTTTATATTCTTCATTACAATTTAAAAATTATTATCCAACCCTAATAAAAGCATGAAAATTGAAATAATCATGTGAATAATATTGAAATATAATACTTAATTGAAATGGACGCAAAGTACAAATGGGAGAGATATAAGTACATGAGATGCCACACCACACAATTACTTTTAAAATATTTACCATGAGGTCTATTTTATATGAAGTAGTAGTAATATTATGTCAATTTTATAACATTAATTTTGGATTTTTTTAATACATAAATATCCAAAGATATATATTGCAAAACAATTTTGTACATTAACACATATAGAAGGACATTATAACATAACCGTGGAAAAATATCATCAATTACACCATTAATTATGACTCCATAATTGAGTATATTGATCCATGCTTCATTGGTTAGATTAGACATAGAAGAGTTCTTTTCTAGGCCAAGTAATTGTGCCACACTTTTAACCCCAGATACCATGTGCAACAACTTTGTCCCCCTGTTAATCATGACTTTTTTCTAACCAATTAGATAAATGATATAATGCATGCAATTATAATTGCAAAAAATTGGTTTTGTAATTTTACAATTTTTAAGTTAATTTTACAAAAAGTTAATTTTGTAATTTTGCATGAGACCATATTCATGAAACGTTTTTGTAGGTTTTTTCAAATAAATTATTCAATTAAAAAAAGTATCAAAATTTTTTTAAGCATAGCACAGAGTTCATACCTCTCAAGACATGAAAGTATTGAGATCACCCTAAAAAGAGGACAATAGCATGAGAAAAATTAATTTAAGTGAAGAATGAAATAAAATTAATCACAACAGAAGACTAAAACTCAATTTATTCTACACTCCCAATTTTATATTTTCACACCCCTCCACTTCGTTTATTCGACCACCATCATGAACAACTTATGTGTTAAACAAATTAATATATTGATGTGTTTTGCATTCCTTAGATATTGTGCATGGTGGAAAGAAATTAAAAATACAAAAAAGGCAATAAAGTATACTAGTAATTTCTCCCTTTCTTTTAGTGTAGCTCCATATAATGACTTGAACTTGAACTCTAAAAAAACATACAATTTTAATAATTTTCCAAGTAAATCAATAATCATTCAAGAGTTCATTAAAAAAAAATTCAATAATCCTAAATAGAATCAAACATGTAGGATTGTTACCCATAGTTGAAAATCTTAGGAGGACCGTAGATACAGTTGGAATTGATGATAGAACAAGGAGTTATGGATAATAATAAGCTGGAGAATTAATGGGAAAATGAGTTATGAATAATGGAGAGAGAGAGAGTTATACTAGAAGAGGGATAATGAGATGATACGAGAGAATTAATGGGAGGAGTTATTCGGAAAGAGAGATATTGAGTGGGGAGAAGAGTCATGGTTGGTGGGGGAGTTACAATAGGGATATTTTGGGTTACTAATTTTTTAGTGTAGCAAGGAAAAAAAATTGCCATTTATGAGAGTAAAAGGTCCTTTCTTTTTAGAATTATTTCTCAGATAGAATCCCTTTTGTAGCAATGGAAAAATTCTAGGATGAAAGATAGAATTGCTACTACTGAGAATCCACTCTATTCCTCATACTTGGAGTAAACCAGAAGTTAGCTAGGTCAAGATGAACACAGATGTAGCAATTTTCCAAGGCAAAGGTGTTTCGAGAGTAGGATGGATTGCACGAGACCATGACTGAAAATTTGTTAGTGCTAGATACAAACTCTTCAAAGGAATCCTTGATGTTCCTCCGGTAGGAGTTAGAGAGGCTCTTAGTTGGGTCAAGACAGTAGGATTGCAAAGAGTTATCGTGGAATCTTACTCACAAGAGATTGTAATAGCAATTAATGGAAGTGAAATTCTCCATCATATTGTTGGTATTATAGTTGATGTTTGTAGGAAGATGAAAGAAGAAATAGCTTGTTTTCAAGTTGCTTTTGTTAGAAGGTCTACGAATTTGGTCACTCATGTTATAGCAAAGATGTTAGGATTTATGTCTGATCATAGGGTTTGGAATAACTTGTCCCTGAAACTTTATTGTAAAAGCTATTTGTGATGATTTAGTCTAATGAATCTAATTTTTAATTAAAAAAAGGTCTTTTCTTTTTAAATAATATAGATAATTAGAAGTTACACAATAACTACCATTATAACTCATTTATTTTATGCCTACAATTACTATTTTATCATAATTTTTTATTTTTTATGAAAATAAATATATATTAAAATTTTTACAAAAATTACATTATATAAAAAATAAATAAATATTTTTTCATATAAAAAATACTATAGAATTTTTATCCCAAGCATCGAATGTGTCAAATTGTTAATATACACATATATTTGCCTATATATATATATATATATATATATATATTATTAAGTCCAATACAAGTCAATATTAAATAATGTAATTAAATTGCTTCTGGCAAAGGTTTTAATTAAGGGAAAAAAAAAAGAAAAGAAAATCAAGAAAGGGTATACCTTTTCAGAAATGGCATCCTAACAACAATAATGTCATTTGTAATAGTAGGGTTGTAAGCGTATAGTACATGGGTTAGATACACTATTTCTATATTTATATCAATTTAATTTTTTGAATATTCAGATATGAATATGAATTTGATGAATATTTAAAAATGATATCTGAATTCGTATTTGTTAGATATCGATCGAATTCAAATATATCTATATTTAATTATAATTATTCAAATGCATTCATATTTTATTAAATTTATCCATATTTGAATTATTTTTTTATATTCATATTCAATGATAATTATTTAGATATCTATTTATGAATATCCAAATATGTGAATCTATGAATCTATAATAAATACATATTTTAATTAATAGAAGGAACTATATAATTTCATTAAAAAGAAAGCAGGTAAATAAATCGCATAATATCTAATTAATAACTGACTTTATACTTGATTATTAGTACTTAATAATAATAATAATAATAATAATAATAATAATAATAATAATAATAATAATAATAATAATAATAATAATAATAATGGAATCTAAGTATATTAATTATAAAGTCAACCAACAATAATTATGTTAATTAACTTTATTCTTCAAAATTTTCTCTATATTACAATAATTGTTTAAATTTATTATTTTTTCTTTCCAATTCTTCAATTATAATTTATATATATATACATATATGGATTATGAGATTTTTATTGCAAAATATAAATAATACATTATTTAATAAATATATATTCAAAGTAGATATTAAATGGATCGGATATACATTTACTATATCTGTACCCCTTAATAGTCGAATATTCACTAATCGAATATGAATAATATCCACTTTAAATTGATACAGATAAATTCTATATAAATAAATACAAATACAAACTGTAAATAAATTTTTAAATATTCATTTACAGCCTTAAGTAATAGCAGAAATAAGTTGTCCAATCAAAACCTGAGCATCAAAAAGATCAATTTCTTGATTTAAAGTAGACCTTAGATAAGCCATTCTCATCTTTGCTAAGTGTCTTTCCTCACCATGCATCCAACAAGCCACCTTTTTCACACACACACATATATATTTATTTATTTATATAAATATACACTATTATCAAGATGTGATATTGCACTCACTATGATTGAAATAATGTACATTAAATCAAAATGGCAGCTTATTCATTTCTTGCTTATTATTTGATCTGCAGTAAAATCATGTTTCAATCTTCTAATAATTTGAGATTTACATTATATGTGTGTATATATATCTTTTGGATATACCTCTCCATGATGAATTGCATGAAGCCACCAACTAATTAATTATATAGTTGATATAGATGATCCCATAGGTCCAATAAAAGCACAAGCCCAAATGAGATAAGCTCTGGGCCTAAACAAATTAGCCCACTTCGTTGCTTTTGGACTTTTTGCTAACTTCTAGTTTCCCTAGAGATCGAGTAGGTCAAATTACTCTAATTTCAAGAGGGCAAACACTTGTTGTAAGTAATATGACTGCTTCGCTGCAAACTTATTAATGACGGACTTTGCCACATGTCGCATTTGCATTAAATGCATCCAAACCTCCCTCATGTCTGCATTAAATAGTTCTAAAGGTGAATCAACTGCACATTAATGATGGTAAGAGGTCTCTCTTCGGCCGGCGGGTCATAAGCAAGATCCATAAGTAAAGTTCTGAGCTAGGTCAAAAAGACTTAGATTACCCATACTTAAGAAAGAAAAAGCCTAACTTATATCAAGGCAAAACTCATCTTTTCTATTCCTCATCAAATACTATAAATATCACCTTTCTTACAGTCTAAGGCATGCTTTTCAATACTTCTTAAACTGTTACTTTGCTAAATTATCTTCAGGTTAAAAACTAACTTAAGCATTGGAAGGTCTTAGCCAAGGACCCTCCAGCTTGCCTAATGTTTGTTCATTGGTTGTAGGATTTAACAAGCATTACATATTCTCTCAGTTTTTTTTGGTCAACATTAAACTCTTGGTCGATACTAAGAAGCCTAACTTACTAAAGATTAACATCATCATTTGGTGTCATCTATACGACATGACATTTACAGTTGAAAAATAGTGAGCACTAGGCGAACTACTTTCGAGAGGCAAAGTAACTGCAGATCACCACTACCACGCTTATCACTGCCACAACCTCAACCAAACCATCAATCCAAGGGCCCAAGCTCTCAACCAAAATAGGTGATCACTTTACTCAATTCTCAACTCATGTAAATGATTAGTGATCAAATATCTATTCAACTCTCGACATAGTTATATACTGCCTTGTAAAGGCACAACATTTAGTTAGTTGCTGCAGTTGGTGCCACACATAAACCCTCATACTAAGAAGAGAGACCACCACAGAAGGACAAAGCAAGAAATGAAACTTGTCACAAACTAAGTAGATTAGATTTGAGACTTTGTCATTTTTTGTGTGATGAAGCTTGTTGTCAACCTTGAGAGGAAGTAGTAGATTTAGTGGAACATTTCACTCGATCCAATCTAGCCAAGCATCATGAGAGGGTGGAGCACCAGAGACCTTAACCTAGTAGAGACTTATTTAGAGTAGATTGAGATAAATGGGAGAAAGTGTCACATCAGGTCTAACAGCTGAATAGACAATTGGAGAAGATCTCAAGAAGAAATATTGAAAGAATTCAACTTGACAATGCCCCCAAAATTTGATGAGAAAAGGAATCCTTATTCATTCAAGAAATAATTGATGAACATATTGCGATCAAAGCAAAAATCTCAATTGGATTACCCAAGTTTGATGGATCAACTGACCTTAATGAGCACCTACTTTAGTTCTAGCACATGATCCAGGTACATGGCCACAATGACCATATCCATGCTAAATACTGGCCATCCCTTTCTAGGGAGTGGTGCTCAAATGGTTTGTCAAACTAGAACCCATATCTATTTTCTCCTATGACTAACTCTATGACAAATTCTTCTACCAATTCCTTAGTAGAAGGAAAGAAAAGCTACCCCATACTCACCTCCACATAGTCAAGCAGAAAGAAGGACAATCTCTTTGGGATTTCTTCTCTAAGTTCAACACTGATATGTTAAAAGTTGATAACCCCTGGATCAAATTTTTGATCGATGTACTATTCTTAGGATTAAGACACAAAGAATGTGCCAATGCTTTAGTCAGAGAAAGTCTGCATTTCTTGACCTCGTAGAAAGATACATATCTTAAGAGGATATATTATTTTCTCATCATGCCATTCAGGTTGAAAATTGATGAAGCAACTTACCAAAGGCTAGTCAATTTCATGTTCAAGAATGAGATTGGTCAATCCATAGAGGTCTATGTAGATGATATGATTGCTAAAATAGAATATGAATTAGACCATTTATCTAACCTCAACTACATGTTTTCAATCCTAAAGGAATTCAACATGAAGATTAATCCTAACAAATGCACATTTGGAGTGAGAGGTGGGAAGTTCTTAAGCTACATGGTCAGTCAGAGAGGCATCAAAGCTAATCCACAAAAGATATTGCCTTAAGACATCCCACCACCATATACAATAGCAACGTTCAAAGATTTGTTGGAAGAATTATTGCTCTAAGCTAATTCATTGCTTGATTAGCAGATAAAAGTTTACCATTCTTTAAGATCCTCAAAATGCAATGAAGTTTCGATGGATAGAAAAATGTGACCAAGCTTTGGTTGAGCTTAAATAGTATCATACCATATTACTATTGCTCCCAAAACCTATGATCATAGAAGTATCAAACTTATACTTAGTGTTATCTATGACAATTGTTAGTTTAATTTTGGTATCCACTCAGCATAGGCCAATATACTATGTTAGCAAAGTTTTACAAGGCCCTGAACACAACTATTTAGAGATCAAAAAATTTGCTCTTGCCTTGATCACAATAGCATGAAATCTAAGACCTTATTTCTTGTCACATGCTATCATTGTTATAACCAATATGTAATTAAAACAAGTGCTCTCCAAGCCAAACACATTAGGAAGATTGACCAATGGGCAATTGAGTTAAGAGAATTTGATGTCAAGTTTTGGCCATGTATAGCTATAAAAGCACAATTGTTAGCAAATTTCATAGTAGAGTGTATCGACTTCCCTACAGTAGTTGATAAAAAATAATAGGTCTAGTCTTTGCATGCTAATAGATTAGCCACAAACATTGGGGGGAGCAAGAATTTCCTTATGTTCTCCTCAAGCTGAGGAATAAAATTTTGCAATCAAACTCAACAACCTAGTCATAAATAATTAAGTTGAGTATGAAGCCCTCATCACATGTATGAAGTTGGCCCTTGATAAGAAGGTTGAGTATGCAGCAACTATTATGGACTCACAGCCAGTTGTAGAGTAATTTGGAGGAAATTTTGATGCAAGAGAAACAACCACGAGCACATACCCAATAGAGGTCAAAAAATTCAAACAATAATTCAAAAAATTTATACTCAGCTAGGAACCTAAGTTGGAAAATGAAAGAGCATATGCACTTTCCAAATTCACCAGCTTAACAAAAAGGACAAAGGAAAGAACAATAACTATTTTGGTCTTAGACAAGCCTACCATAGATGACCTCTCCTAAATTTAAATCTTGATTGTTGGAGAGACAAGCCTAGTTAGATCAATGAGATAAAACCCTACCTCAAAGAAGAAAAATTGCCAAAGGACAAAGCAGAGGTCCACATGTGAAAGACATGAGCAACAAAATTTGCTCTTAATGAGTTTGACCAATTGTATAAAAGGTCTATCTCTGAGCCCCTCATTAAAATATCTGACATCAAAATAAGAACAAGAGGTCCTATAGGAGATCTACATTGGTATTTGCAAAAACTATTCAGGGGGATGCGCTTTAGCCCACAAGGTCATCAAGCAAGGCTATTTTTTGTCAACCCTACTAAGGATGCAGTCGACTTTACAAGCAAGTGCCTATCCTACCAAGCACATGTCAATATCTCTCATTAGCCAGTTGCAACCTTTTCCCTACTACAGATCACTTGGCTTTTTAACTAACGGGGGGTCGATATTGTAGGATCTTTCCCAAAAGCCACATGCAAAAGAAAGCACATGCTAATATTAGTGGAATATTTCACTAAGTTGAGCTATATCCAAGATAACAAATCTTATGATAACAAGTTTCTTATGGAAAAATGTCACCTATCATTTTGGTCTGCCCAAAGTGCTCATATCTAACAATGCCACCCAATTCCAAAGCAAAAGGACGAGAGATTGGTGCAAAGCCTTAGAATCAGGTAGCATTTCACTTCGGTGGGAAATCCACAAGCAAATGGTCAAACAAAGGTCACTAATAGAATAATCCTAGATCATATCAAAACTCAACTAAAAGATTCTAAAGGAAGTTAGGCAGATGATCTCTCAAACATCTTTTGGGCTTAAGGACAACACCAAGAATAGCTATGGGATGAAGCCCATACAACCTGGTCTATGGCTCTAAAGAAATTATCCCAACAAAGTTAATCCAATACACAACTCAAGTAATCTATTATAAGTTGATTAGGAATGAAGTAGAAAGATAATTTGATCTCGAGACAATTAATGAGCTTCATAAAAATGCAAAGGTCCAAGTTAGTCATGGCCAAACACTTTGACAAAGGTGTTAGGCCAAGATGTTTCAAAGTCAGTGATCTAATCTTTAAGAAGGTTAAAAGTCTCAAAGAATGTCAGGAAACTCGACCAAAAGTAGAAAAGCCCATACTCCATGGTGAAAGTGGAAAAGCACAACTTTTATCAACTAACAAGTATAAGTGGAAACGAGCTCCTTGGACTATGGAATGCAACTAACTTGAAGAAGTTTTATGTGTAAATTGTGATCTCATTGTATGAAAAGAACACAATTTCCTAATGTATATAATATAGCAACCCTATAGTCACGCGATCAAATTTGCTTTAAAATTAACTATTAATGAAAGATCAAGTTGACCTCGTAGTCGAATGATCAAATTTGCTTATGAATAAATCTAACCCTATAGTTGCATGATCAAATTCACTTTTGGACAAACTATTAAATAAAAATTGATTTGACCCCACAATCGCAAAAATTGATGCCAATCTTTAATTATTTATCCTTACACATCTAACTAGACCTCTTAGTTGAGGCCAACTGATATAATATGCATGACATAAAATGCCAAATGTAAAGCAAATTTGGCTAAATATATTAGCTTTAATATTAAGATTCCATAAAGATAGATAACATCTTCAAATGCCCATTAAAGCTTTACATCATTCAAAAATAAAAAGGTTACAAAGAAAAAGCTACCTAGCTTGAGCCAACATTCTCACCTCAACTCTCTAGAACAACAACTTCTACAATAATTTCACCTATAGCTTTGTCTAGCTCATCGGTGGTGTTGATGCTGATAGTTATAAGTAGGCCCTCAACCTCTGGCCCTAGACTTGTAAGGGCTACCCCAATAGGTCGACATCAATAATAATAAATACTGAGCAATATGTTCGACATAAATATTTATCATATTTGCATGATAGGCAAATGCCTTTAGAGTATCGAGCTACTTATAATTAAACATCTTCACTCAATCCTTTGAAAGAGATCAATAGTCAGAACAACCAAAAGGTCACTAAGGCTGGACTCGTTCCCATCATTATTGCCAAATTCAGCATCCTAACTTTGGGCCCGAATTGAGGTTTGGGGAAAGTAGGTAAGTTGCATAGTCGCTTAGGAGAGAGTGTTTCATAAGTGGTCACATTGAGATTAGTATTTTTCTTTTTTCCCTTGTCAGCTATGCTTTTGCTCAAAGACACCTTGTGCGTTAACCTTTGTCGCCATTCTTTTTTGTTGAGGAGTTAAGCTACTCGATGCTCCTATGTTGTGAGTAATAGGATATCGACTAGCTTGAGGCACCTGCTCAACCCCAACAATTTGTGGTGCAGCCTCTCAATGAGCAATGCAGCCTCGCGTAGCTTTTATGTTCTTTGTTGCTTTTGCATTGCAATCTGTCTGGCGCGATTCATGACTGGTTGACCTACAGGGACCCATATCATTTCAATTAGAAGCATGTCTTAATAGATAATGTAAGTTAGGTGAGTTAGTTCTCCCTAAGCACGCGTTGGCATGCAATCTCAGTAGGGCAGTCAACAATCCTGCTAAGACCAAGTTCCTTTCTCTAATAAGTTATAAGACATCTATCTTATCAAACTCGAGTAGATCTTGAATGAAATATTATTCCATGATAGATTCTCATTAGTATTCATCTCAACCTTACCTATCATCCATCCTCTCAGAGTATTAAAACTAACCCCACTAGGAGATTAGACATAAAAGTAACTCTCTTTCCAAGTTTGGCCATGAGAAAAAGAAGGGGTTTCAAAAACTTTTCTATGAGGTCGAGCAATTAAACAGTAAAATCTCAACTCCTTTATACTGCTTGACTTTTGAGACATCAGGAAGCGAAAAAGGTTACTAAAATTAGCCAGTAAAGGGGTTGGTCATGAATTATCATTAAAACAATGAAACTACATAAAAGAGAAAAATAATTAGGTAGAAGTTGGGTTATACAATTATGAAAACCTCTCAACAAGTTGACTATAAGTTCAGCAAGGGGGAACCTAAGTCCACATTTCAAAGAATCCTCAAAAATAGTTATGCATCCCTCTGAAGTGTATGCAATCTATCCCCTGCCTTAAGTTTAATCAACCCCAACTCATCCAGAATATGATATTTGGCCCTAACAACCTCTAGTTATTTGAAGACATTTTTGACATTATTTCACTATAATGGGTAGTAGTAAAAATCCTACCCCTCAACTTGGGAGGCAAGTTAGCCTACCCCTCATAAACCTCTAACATCTTCTCAACCATATCCACTTTTGGTCGACTATTTGAAGAACCCAACCCCTGATTTGATGTCTTGCTCGAGCTTGCCTCCCTAATTAAGACATCTAATGATAGGTAACCTTCAAGTCAAAACTTATAATCCTAGTCTCTTCCCCAAGCCAAACATGCTATAAACTAGGATAAATAAATATGAAAACTAAAACAAAAAGTGAGGACGACTTATGTAAAGTACACTTGAAAAATCAGGAAAATTGGAAAAGTTGAAGATCCGACCAAAACTTTCTCAGCTCAACCTCACATCACTGTAGTAAAAGTGATAAATGGATCGTAAGGATGACTATTTATAGCCAGGCCCAGTAAGCGAACCTGTTAGTTTGACCAAATACTGGTTAATTAATATGTGACTACTGGTTAACTATGCACGAATATCAACATAATCACTTAAAAATAATTCACACTTTCAAAACCCCAGTCAAAATTCCAAAATGTTTCTTGTCTTCATAATCTCAATCAAATGATGATAAGAAGTATTCTTGTCGACATTCAAAAACAAATTTTCTAGTTGATTGCAAAATAATGCAGAATGCTACCCTTACTCTGGCCTCAAAATGGTCAGACTACAGAGTAGGGGGACTCATGATATGGGTAAGCCCATAAGTCCAATAAAAGTACAAGCCTAGTGTCAAGCCCAAACAAGATAAGCTCTAGACCCAAACAAATTAGCCTACGTCGTTGCTTCTAGACTTTTTGGTAACTCCAATCAACCCCTGAGGTCAAAGAGGATAAATTACCCCAACTTCAAAAGGTTGAAAAGTCACTATAGGTAACATGACTGCTTCGCTGTAGATGCATTAATGAGAGTCTACCACTCATGGCATCTACATTAAATGCACCCAAACCACCCTCTTATTTGTATTAAATGGTTATGACACCATATCACCTCCACATTAATGACAGTAAGGGCTCCCCCTCCAACCGGCTAGTCACAAGCAAGATCCACAAGCAAGGCTTTAAGCTAGATCAAAAAGACCTAGATTGCCCCTACCCAAGGAAGAGAAAGCCTAACTTATATCATTGTGAAACACATCTTTTCTATTCCTTGCCAAACACTAAATAATTCCATTCTTAGAGTCTAAGGTAAGCTTTCCAACACTTTTAAAGCCATTACTTTGCCAAATTATCTTTAGATCCAAAACTGACTTAAACATCAAAAGGTGTTAGTCAAGGACCCTCTCGGCTAACCTAACCTTTGTTCATGGGCTGCAAGATTCAACCTGCATTACCCATTTTTTCATCTTTTTAGTCAACATAAAACTCCTAGTCAAGATCAGGAAGCCTACCCTACTAAAAATTGACGTCATCAATAGTTTTCAATATAATCGATAAATTGGTACAAAAATTGAAATCAAACTAAATATATTTTAAAATAAAAACCAAATGTCCAATAAAAAAAATTAATGTGGTGTTAGATGCGTATTTAAACTTTATTTTTGCTCAATGTGGTTAATTTATCAATTAACTGTTAAAAAAATATGAAGAATGAACTTGTGCTCTTGAAATTAAGCCAACATTGGAGGAGGAAACTGTGAAAAAAAAAAACATTGTGGGAATTAATTTGTGGATTTTTTTTACTTTTAAGAAACATTATCTAATTCTTTAAATTTTGGATTAATTATACTTTTGAGAAAAATGATCTAACAATAATTTCTTATTTTTGCAATGATACATTAAAACACCATAGTTTTGCCGTATATATTTCATTTGGAGTCTTGCAATTTTGATATAACTATTTCTAGCTAAGTATTTCATTTATTTATTGACATATACGTTTAAGTGTCTGATTTAGACTTTGAATCTTAATAAATTCATGGTTTGTTTATGTGCATAAATAAATAAAATATTTTTAGTTAAAAAACTTGTCCTATATCAGAAAAAGAAAAAAAAAGAAAAAGGAAAAAGAAAAGGACTTGCCACGTGCTTATCTCAGAAAAAGAAAATGATACTTTCCCCCTTGCTTGTTTTTATAATTAAGCGGCGCTATACGTGTGGGTGTAAAAATAATCGAGTCCATTAGTTACGTGCTACATAATTATTACATCATATAATAATAATAATAATAATAATAATAATAATAATAATAATAATAATAATAATAATAATAATAATAATAAAGTTGAAGAAATGTATGAAAAAAGACAGGATTATTATAATATATATTCAAATTTTTATCATATATTCTCTTTATTTTTTAATTATATAGAATGTAGTTATGGATTATGATGTGTGGGCATCAATACTCTTCCCATTTCCCTCCAATTGTCAACATTTATAAAATAAGTAATAATGATAGCTAGATGATTAGGATTGAGTAATTAGGATACATACACATTTAAAGAAATTTCTTTTAAGTTTAATCACTAGCTAGGTAATCCCCTAATAGTGAGTATTATGAAGAAAGAGACAAGAGAGGAAGTGATCAAGTGACTTGGGGCAATGCATGGTGCATATGTTTTCTCATGTTAACTGGGTGAGTTTGGATCTTTCTTGATCTCGAGAAAGAATCTGCTATTAGTTAGCATAACTCATATCATCATTAATTCTTAATAAAAAAAAATCTTATCATCATATTTGATTGTTTCCATTAAAGTATTCTCATTCAATCATATACCAAACCTTAAATACCACGTGCAATTATAACTCCTTGGTGTGGAACTTTTGCTTGCACGTCTATTACTTTGGAAGGCACTTTCTCATTTTTTGTTGTTATGAAAATGACCCCAGAAAACATAGAGCACAAAATAAATAATATAAGAATGTATGTGATTCACATAATTTTAAGTTATATTTACAGGCCAAAGGTCATAGGATTTTGATTACTAGTATAAAGGACATAAAATTGAGAGATCATATAGTATTTTCATGAAATTCACCTAAGCGGTTTTCTGCATAATCAAGTGATACTTTCATTTATAGGAGTAAACAAGATAAATAAGGATCAAACAGGGTTTTGTCACGCCCAAAAAACCAAAAAAAAAAAAATCAAATCAAATCATGTTTACTAGATGCGTGAAACTAATCCCAAATAAAAGATACTAACAACCTCAAATCATAAATTTAAACAAGAACTCGAACCAATTCAAGCTAAACTCCTACACAAAGCTTAAAGCATCAAACCTTTCTGGAACTCAAACAAGATAAAATTCGTAATAAACAAAACAGGACTAAATAACTTACGAGAAATATACTAGACTATTGCAAAATCCAAAACTAAGTCTTCAATCTTGATTCTCATCGTATGCAAAATCCAACGCCTCACAAGCGTTAGGATTTAGGTCTGCCAGAAGGAAATTAAAAAAGAAAATGACTATGAGTAAAAGTCTCAGTGAGTGCCAATTATGTAATGTGAGTTCATGAATTAAAATCATTTATACAGTGAAAATATTCGAAAAAACATAAGTGCAATTAATAAAACAGTCTAGTAATGACAGTCAAAAAGTTAACAATCAGCTCCATGGACTAACAACTTAAATACAATAATCCAATAGTATTTGTAGTAGCCAGTCAACCTTATGACTCTTATCATAAGTCTCTTATTGCTCTGAGCAAGGTGCGACCTTACCAAAACAGTGTTTCAGCATTTCTAAGAATTCCTACGACCCATCTCAACCACAAACTACTTCTATTGTGTGTTGGGGAGGTTAGGCCATGGGGGTTTAGGGTTCAACTGACTAGCCCGCTGCTGCCTAATGAATTCCCTCACACACCTGACCCAGTTAGATCCAATTAATATAACAATAGCAATAACAGTAATAGTAATCAGTTGATCATCGACTTTAAGTTGCTAGTCTAAAAACGTAAAAAAAATTCATAAAAGCATAGGCTTTCTTTTATCTAGAAATAAAACAAGAAATATATTTCTTTCAGTGCACAGTGGAATACATATAAAGTGCGGTATATATTGAAAAGAAATTTCATAGCAAGCATTACTATACATATATCCTTTTGGTTTTGAAAGTAATATCATATAATAGTTATAAGTTCAAGCACTCACAATACTCTGCATTCATTCAATCAATGATCTCAAATGGGCTACTTTGAATAACCAGGTTGAGATGCTGAACATGCATAAAAACCTTTAGCTCAGCAAGAATTCTTTACTAGCTTGTATGTCTATTTTCTTAATTGCTGCTTTCTCGAAGCTCAGCATAGTAGAGATCCACCTTCACCTATGTTACTAGCAATGCTAAAGTTGTTGGTTGCATTTGCAAGTTTCTCATATGAGGACCCAATCGATTTGTTAATAGTAATGCCTATAAGACCGGAGATGCTCTATCCGATGCACCAGTAGAATCTGGAGCTTTGACAGTAGTTCTTTAGGATCATGACCAGCTTATTGCAACTAATATTCAGATTCTATTAAAAGCAATTGAATCTTCTCTAAATTTTTCTTTCTTCGCAATCCTACATATAAACAACTAGCGAATAACAATACCCCAGCTATTTCGGCAATAGATATCCCAGCAATGGCTCCCCTTGTTAATCCTTTGTTGGTTTATATAGCTGAAAAATTCCCATTATGATCTCTACTGAGAATATACACCAAACTACTGCCTACACTGAAATTCACCGTCGGATTATACCTCCTTACCAAATCAGCACTCAAATTAGTTGTCACCGCCATTGACACCAAGTTTCCCCCATCTTCAAAGGATACATAACAAACAATCCATAACCACTGGACACATCCCTTTCCCCACAACTACAATTCACTATCACCGTCAACATCACACATAGGTCTAGAATATTCATAGGGAAGGGGGATAACTATTAGTCCTCACCAACAACTAGGCAATCATCAAATTCGCATAGCAAGTCCCACAATTAAGTCATAAGTGACGCTAGGTGAAGTGGTATACATGAACACATGGCTGAGATACTCGCCACCAATGAGGCAATCATAGGAGAATGGCACGTTATTTCACATATCCGCTTGCACGCTATCTTGGTTCGAGATTTGAGGATTGTAACTGTAGATTCATTGGACGGAGGTTTGTGTCACAGTCAATATGAAACTCATGTGCAAATCTCGCTACACATAGTAGTAGCCGAATGATAAGTAGCGGCTGAAGCTACACTAGCCATCGGCAATGGGGAATATTCCGATCAAGAATATCACAATCAAGAGCTTCATCGAAATGTTGTAGTATGAATCATAATCATAATTTTAGGAAATTGAAGAAAAATGAAATTTCCATTTGATGTTTGGAGGAATATTTACTGATAGTTGAGTTGGGTTGCTACAAAGACCTTTCTTTTCCTCTTCCTTCATTTACTTCTTCTTTTATTGTCTTTCCCTTTTCTTTATTTCTTTCTTCTTTTCTTTTTGTCTTTTTTCTTTGAATATGATTCGGCCTTTTTTTTTTTTTTGGTATAAGAGTGCGTATATATATATATATATATATGAAGGAAGTGTTTAATTTAAAAAGGACTCTTATTATTTTTCTTTTAGGACTGAGACAATCCTATTATATTTTTCTATCTTTATTATTATCCCTAAAACTCAATAATTCATATTCTATTATTAATATAATATTAATTCAAGTGTATTTATAGCATATACTCCCCAAAATATGAAATATTTATAAGACAAAATAAAAGTTATCATTGTTGACCATGAGATAACTTAATGATAATTTTTCTTTTTTCACAATTTCTAACAAAATATATTTTATGCCTCACCATAACTTTAATTGATATTCTAAATGAAGTAAAATTTAATAAAGTATGAGAATTAATTAAATATGAAAAAAAATCTAGGGTATTACATCCCATCCCTGTTAAAGGAATTTGGTCCCCAAATTCTAACTTGAGTCAGGGGAGAGTTTTGTGTAATATTTTTGTATTTTCTCCTCCCTTTCATATGTCACATCCACTCAATTATGGTTCCTCCAGAGAATCTTTAATAACAAGGTCTCTCAATACATAATTTTTGCATTTTGCGATCTAGAATTTGGACTAATCTCGTCATCCATCAAATCTTTTTTAAGTGATAAATTCTCATATTGAAATATATATGAGGTCTATGTAAAACTTCTTTAGTTGTGCAATGTGGAATATAGTAGTATCCCTATAACATTTGGTGGTAGACGAATTCGATAAGCTACTCTTTCAATATTGAACTTTATATGCCCTTCAACATCTTCATATTTTTCACAGAGAAAGGAGAAAGGTGAAATCATGTTAGGTCAAGCTATTAGCATTCCAATTAATAAAATTCCTTAAGAAGAATAGGCTCAAGGTGATATACTTAATGAACCCCCTCCAGTTGATAGAGAGATTTTTTTTATTTTTTTTGACAACACCCTCAATTGGAAAGGTGCAATGCGAAATAAATAACATTTCACTAGATGCCATTAAGGTTATTGAAAAGCTAGATCCAACAGTAAAAGATGATGCTGAAATTTTGCTCCCTAAAAATACCAAATAAGATGATCAACCATTAGAAATTGATGCCAATGAAGAGACTTCCTTAAAGAGATGTCAAGAAAGTAGTACTTCTATAGAAATCATAGTAAATGAAATTTCTAATAGTGATGAGCTACTAAGCAAGAATGACATAATTTTTTCTTTTTGTGAAGAAGATGGCTTGCCTGCTCAAAATATTCATAGGGTTGTCACAAAACTGGAAGAATCTATAATTCTATTAGAAAATACTATGAATGAGAACAAAGGGGATGTAGCTGACTAGTCTAAAAGTTTAGAAGATATTACTTGCAATTCGACGATCACAGAGAAGACTGAAGTGAGCTCATTAATTCAAGTTGATGGCTCACAAATAGAGTGTTGAGTAATTAGAAAAGGAAAGTGAGAAACTGTAGTTGATAGAAGTATCAACTATGGCTACCAATGATAACGAGCCAAAGGGATTGATAATGTCAAATATAAGGACAAATATGGTGCCCCATCTTGGGATAACCCCAAAGCTAAGACACAAAATGATCAATCCTTAAGCATGCACCAAAACAGTTAATAAGCCCATAAAAGTTTTTCACAATATCATCAATAATATCATTAGCATCATATTCCTATAGCATGCTTTAATCCAATTATGGAAGCTATATCAAATCACTAAATACCATAATTAAGAGTTCATCAACATTCATACCAAGATGTTGTCTCTAGTGCCATAATTCATACAATAAACTATGAGTATTAGTCGCCATGACATATCACAATATCTCTAAATAAAGTAACCCAAAAAGCAGTTATATATACATAACCATAACAAGCTCTATTCCAAATATCATGTGCCAGGTTTGTCAGTCCTCAGTTCCAACTGTCTGATACCTACCTAAATAGAGATGAGTGATATACAAAGGTAAGTTATAAAGACTCGGTAAGGATAATGCAAAGTAACATATGATTAGTTGAGCATCAAGGATTCACGGATATCAATCAATAACAATATAACATGAAAGTGACAGATCAATATCAAAGAAAGCAATAAAAGCAATCGAATTACTAATAATGCTAAGTTGGAAACTGAGACTGTTAGCTCAATAGCTTGTTCATCTCAACTAATTTATGGGCAAAAGGTATCAACATCGACTGACTCAACCAATCTTGCTGGGAGGTTTAAAGGCATCTCAACCAATCACAGTTGAGAGGCATCGATGTCAATCAACTCAATCATTTTACAATAGGACATTTTATTTTTTGTCAACTCATTGGCCTGGAACGTCAGTCCAATCTAGGCTAAATACCTCTCTAGCCTTATTGCTCCAAGAACATAATACAAGTGCAAGGATAGCAACCCGTCACATATGCAAGTCAATAAATCAAATATAACATCCATATTAGAACATCCTTATGCCTCCATAACAGTACAATAATAGTTCAATTTAGTACAGTAATAATAAGTTTGGTAGCTTGAGCATGGTTGCTTGGCATTAATAGTAGCTCAAGCATAATAGCTTGGCAAGGCACTCGGCTAACAGTTTTCCTATACAGATGTTTTTTAGTTCGATCAATCAATTGGTCAATATGCCAGCATGACAAAATAATAAGTTTCACAAAATGATTTCAATTAAATCAATACATAACCATAACAATCATATCAATCAAGCAAGCCAACACGCCTAACAACAATATACAATATGGTATAATGATACAGTAATGTATGAGATACAGAATTGTTCATGGTACCAGAATAGATAAATAGTAGTTTCAAAATAATTTCAATACTCGATTTGATAATAGTATGATTCATAAGTTCAACAATTAGTGGTGTTCAATAAATGATAATCAAGCTAAGAGAACCTCACAGGGTTCGGATAGCAACAATAAATGATAATAAGATTGAATACCAAGTAATAAAACCTCATAGGGTTCAAATAGCAACAACAAATGATAATGATAGCCAAGATAATAGAACCTCACAAGGTTTAGAAAGCAATAATAAACGATAATCAAATCAGATGTTCAACAATAGAACCTCATAGGGTTCAGAGTGCAATAGTAAACAATAATCAAATTGAGAATCAAACAATAGAACCTCACAAGGTTCAGAGTGCAATAGTAAATAATAATTAGATCGAGAATCAAATAATAAAACCTCACAAGGTTTGGTAGTCAATTGATAATAGTATTAATAGCAATAACATGATCAAATCAACTAACCACACAGGGTTCAATCATAATAATATTGCTTTACTCAAGGAATTACCAGGTTGGTGGATCCTCACTTCAATCACATTAGCGACACAGTCAAACTCTATTGGTCCTTAAGGTTAAATCCTCCATCACCTATTCAAAAAAATAGCCTTATATCAATATTCATGCTCAATCCTAATGATCATCAATACTTAGAATCATACCCATAATAGCCTAATTTTGAGTAATCATCCTATTAATACTTGATATTGATCATAGCGATCCAATTACCAATAAAATCCAAACTTTAGTTGATTAAATTATGGTTACTTAAAATTAGGATTTTCTACACTTAATATACTATATAACCTATAGTTTACATAAAATAATATCATTTAAATTCACTAGGCTCATTTAATCAATCAAAGTTGATTTATTTTTATACTAGCGGTGTCCTAATCGATTATTTCTATCATAATACATGAGAATACAAGGTTTGACGATGATCAGAATGTATATGTACACACATGTAATCACATATATATCACCATTATATATCAATACTTCCCAAATGATTCAGAATTTCAAAGAATAGCTTGCTTGCATATGCTCTTAGGAACAAGACAAAGATTGTCTTTGGGCTGCCACCGCCGCCGCCGAAAATTCAAAACCACCGCTGTTAGATACCTCTCATCAAGAGCTTTCCAATGGTATCCTTAATTTCCTATTTCTTCACCAAAAAATGGGTCAACTATTGTCTGAAAGTTCTAAAACTGCTTAACTACGCTGCCAATTTTCACCTTCACCGTCATCGTTCACTACCATACAAGGCTACCATACAGTTTTTCTCATTGAGTACTACTCAGTACATCTTTCAAACTGATCGTTGGTAGCTAAAAAATGATAAACTCGACTACTACTGTGAGTTTTCTCCTACTCAACCTCCTCTGTCGTGCGTCTCTAGTAGTTGTCTGCCACGGCAGATGATGTTTTCATAGAGAAGAGGATGAGGGGGTCTTAACTAAGGTGTTGGTTGGAAAAATAGGAGTAGTCGCTGGTGGAGTGTGAGTCTAGTGGTGGCCGTCGGTGATGGAGAGGAAATAAAGGAGAAAAAAGTTGAAGAAAATGAGGAAATAAAGTCAGGCTGCTCGCTGCCCAATTTTTGTTTAAATTAAATTTTTCCAACTTTCAATTTTAGCCCATGGAAATTTCAAGTTATGTAATTGTGTTCAAATATTTGGATAAAATTCAATTTAGCCATCCACTTAATTGTGACCTCACATAATGCCCTCTAAGTTGATAAAATTAGATATTAACCCCTCATTATCAAATAAATGGTGCAATTACATCTTTAAAAATTGTATTTTAACTTACAAAACTTTTGAAATCTCACAAATTTTAATTAAATCCTCATAAAATAATATTTAAATAAAATATTAATATATTGCGAATTATAGGGGTGTTACAATCCCCACCTTAAAAGAATCTGGTCCCTAGATTCTCACCTGAGTACTGAAAAAGTTTTGGATACTATTGGGGCATGAGGTCCTCTGGTTCCAATGTTACTTCCTCAACATTATGATTGCACCAGAGAACTTTCACTTGAGGAATCCTCTGATTTCTAAGTTCTCAAAACTTCCGATCTAGAATGCTAACTAGCTATTCTTCATATGTCAGATCACCTTGCAATGGTAAGCTGACTAGGGGAATAATGTGTGGAGGGTTAGGGTAGTATTTTTAAAGTTGAGACACGTGAAAGACATCATGAATGGCCATCACATTATGTTATAAAGTTAAGTGATACGTCACTAGCCTAATTCTCTCACTTACCTCATAAGGACCAACATATCTGGGGCTCAACTTTCCACCTCTGCTAATCCTTCAAGTCCTTTTTCTCAAAAATACCTTAAGAAATACATGATCACCCACTTCAAACTCTAAATCTTTTCTTCTATTATTTGCGTAACTCTTTTGGCGATCCTGTACAGCTTTTATTCACTATTTAATAATCTTGGTCGTTTTGAAAACCTCTTAAATTAGCTCTAGTCTGATAGTTTCTGAGGACTCACGGCTATTACCTTTGTGTTCCTTAAAGTCTCAGTATAATGGGGATCTACACTTCTGGCCGTATAATGCCACATATAGGGCCATCTAGATGGTGAATTGGTAACTATTATTATATGCAAACTCGATCAATAGTAGATGTCGACTCTAATTTTTGCTAAAGTCCAGGACACAAGCTCTCAACATGTCCTTTAGTATTTGGATGGTTCTTTCAGATTGGCCATCTGTTTAAGGATAAGCAGCAGAGCTAAAGTGTAACCTTGTCCCTAAGTGTTCCTATAGAGCTTTCCAAAGTCTTGAAGTAAATTTTAGATCCTAATTAGATACAATGTTGATTGGTACTCCATGCAGTCTCACAATTTCTCTTACATATAGTTTTGCCAACTTCTCAACTTTATATTACGTTCCCACTAGCAGAAAATGAGATGACTTAGTTAGCCTATCTACTATTACCCATATGCCATTGTAACCCCCTCTAGCTATAGGTAGGCTTATTACAAAGTCCATGCTGATTTGCTCCCATTTCTAATCATTAATCGAAAGTGGTTGAAGTAATCCTGATGGTTGTTGGTGTTCTGCCATAACCAACTGATAGGTCAAGCATCTACACACATAGTCTGTGATATTCTTTTTCATTTCGTTCCACCAAAATTACTTCTTTAAGTCTCAATACATTAGTACCTCATGGATGTATTGTGAATCTAGTTTTTGTGTGCCTCATCCAATGGTCTTCTTCTCATTTCTTCTGACACATAGATTCTTTTGTGAAATAAAAGGGTACTTTGACCATCAGTAATGAATTTAGATTCTCCAAATTCCTTGATTGCTTCTTTTTATTTTGATATCCAACCATATTGGGCTTGAGCTCACCATATTTCAGCATACATCTCTGGCTGCACACTCACTTTTGCAAACCAAACTTTTTACTTCAATATTAGCACAACATCTATTCTTAAAGTTTCTGTTACTATCGATTCTGTTATATGGGCCACTCTAGCTCTGCGACTTAGTGTATCTGCTACCACATTTGCCTTTCCTAAATGGTAAAAGATTGAGAAATCATATTCTTCAAGAAATTTCATCCATCGGTATTGTCATATGTTTAGATATTTGAGACTTTTGTGGACTGTATATACCTTAAATATGGCCCCATATTGATAATGTCTCCATTTAGATAGTGCAAAAACTATTGCAACCAGCCCTAAGTCATAAGTGGGATAGTTTTTCTCATGTGACTTGAGTTTCCTAGATGCATAGGCAATGACTCACCCCCTTTGCATCGATACACACCCAAGTCCTTCTTTTGAGGCATCGGTGTATACCACAAAATTCTCCAATCCCTCTAGAGGAGCCAGAACTAGGGCCACTATTAATTCTTGGAAAGTTCTCTCACAATCCTCATCCTAGCTAAATGTTTGATCCTTTTGAGCGAGCCTAGTTATAGGGCTAGCTATTTTAGAAAAGTCCTATACAAACCTTCGATAATAGTCTGCTAAACCCAAAAAACTATGAACTTTCATCACATTCTTAAGTCTCTTCCAATCGACTATCACTTCTATCTTAGAGGGATCAACCTCCACTCTATTCTGGGATATGACATAGCTAAGAAACAATACATTCTTTATCCAAAATTCACACTTACTGAACTTAGCATATAACTTATGCTTCTTCAAAGTTCAGAGGACTAAGTGTAAGTGCTCAGTATGTTCTTCTTGAGTCTTTAAGTTTACCATAATATCGCCAATGAAGATAACCATAAACTTGTCCAGATAAGGTTAAAATAGTCGATGCATTAGATCCATGAATGCTACTGGGGCATTTGTTAAACCAAATGGCATCACCATAAACTCAAAATGACCACATTGGGAATTTAAAGCAGTCTTTGGGATATCTTTCTCTCTAATCTTTAATTGGTAATACCCCTACCTCAAGTCTAACTTTGAGAAAATTGTGGACCCTTGTAATAGGTCAAAAAGCTCTTCCACGTGTGGTAGTGGATATTTATTTTTGATAGTAACCTTGTTTAACTCCCAATAATCAATCTCAAGGACCCATCCTTCTTCTTAACAAATAGTACTAGGGCTCCCCGTAGAGATGTGCTAGGCTGAATAAATTTCTTTTCCAGCAATTTCTGAAGCTAATCCTTCAGCTCTTTCAATTTTACTAGTGCTATTCTATATGGAGTTTTGGATAGCGGTATAATCCCTAAAAGAGTATGAATGAAAAATTCTATCTCACTGTTCAGAGGTAATGAATTTAATTCTTTTGGAAATACTTTAAGGTATCCAGTCACTACCTCTACCTCTTCGATTTTGGTTGTATCTCATGGCTTGTTAATAAGATAAGCCAAAAATCCCCATCTGCCTTCCTTCAAAATTTTCCTAGTTTCTATGGTAAATATAATTAAGATTGAATGATTTTTATCTACCAATTAGTGGGTTGATACTAACACTATATTTCCAAGCGTCACCTTTTTCATGTAACAGTTCACCTTTGCTTAATGTTTGTACAGCCAATCCATACCAAGAATTAGATCATATCCTTGAATAGGCATTTGAATCAAATGGCTGGGTAGCTTTCACCCTTTATCATGAGCGGGCATTCTTGATATATAGTATCAGTAGTCAACCCTACTCATAGTAGCATTAGAACTTCTATCTGGTATGTATTATTTCAGGTGGTTTATTCATCTTTTGCGAAAATGAGGTAGATATAAAAGAATAGGATGCACCAGGATCATATAAGGCATTACTCAAAATTCCAAGGATAGAGATCGTACTTTCAACTACATCATTTAGGTTAGGTGCATCCTCTCCTATTAGAGCATAAGCTCAAGCCTACACTTTCAGCTTCCCTTTTCGCTAGTTCGTGCTGGCCTTTTTCTCTTGGGGTAGTCTTATGAGAAATGCGTTCATCTAGCAATCTACTTCTTTGTGTCCCGACCTTTCACAAAATTCACATTATTTCTGACCCACACCCTAGGCTGGGTCTACTATCCTTCCATCATGTAGCGCTTGAGGCACAGCATTTCCTATTTGTAACTGAGGCTACTTCCTTCCCTCACCACTATGTCCTCTGAGATATGGTCTCAGCTTTCGATTACTTTCTTCAATTATGCAGATTTCCTATAGTTTTAACTCTAGTTGTAATACTTTGCTTACTACCATGTTCAAGTTTGGTAGGTCAAAAGCTACCAGTCCTCATTGAAGTTTCAATCTCAACCCTTGTATGAATTGTCAGGTTTGTCTACCCTCATCCTCTATCATGAAAGGGGCATATTAGATTAACTGACTAAATGCTGCCTCATATTGCCCGATTGACTAGTTTCCTTAAATTAGACTCATAAATTCCCTTTCTCTTACCTGCTTAACTACCAATGGGACTTATTTGTCCATGAACTCTCAAGTGAAATTCTCCCAAGTTCTGAGAGTTTCTGTGGCAATCTACCTTCATTTAATCATCTTCCATCAATTATGTAGGGCTTTCTACAAGAAATGTGGTAAATTTGATCTTCTATTCATTAGGGTACTGTAGAGTGTCAAATATCTTTTCCAAACTCTCAACCCACATCTCAGCCTTTTTATCATCAAGCTCTCCAAATAATTTAAGGGGATGGAGCTGCAGAAATCGCTTTAACACTCGACCTTCGGTATCTTCATTAATTGCCCATGCTCTGCCTCCTCTAGCTAGGTCACATTACCGACCCCAATATCCTTTAAGGTCCCCATACTCAACAGTTTAGCTCATAGCTGGTTAGTCTAATGAATTAGAGTATAAACCTTCTTCCACAAGCCATGCCTACTAATAGGCAAGTTCTCTCTGTCCAAGGGTTCGATGTACGATGCCTCGCCTACCCAACCATCTTCCCTTACAGCCTCCCCTTGCTAGACTAAGGGCATCAACACTCCTACTGAATGCCATCACAAGTCATATTTTTCTCTGACTTTAGACCTATGATCATTTTGTGGCAATAGCACCTGAATTATTATCAATTTCCTCGGACTCAAGTCATAGCAGGGAAAAATACAAAAAATAAATATAAACGCAATTAAAAGATAAAACCACACAAAATAAGTAGTACTCAGGAAGATTATAATCGAGAAACGTTCCATTCAATATATATATGCTAACGAGAGCAGCTACATTTGAGTATATACAATTTCAAAATTTCCAAATAGATCCCACTATCAGTATGCCTAGCCATAAAAAAAATTTGATTAGGCTATATGGGTACTACCCTGGGTTAGATAACCTAGCTGAATTAGTTAAGTTTAACTAGTAAAGCTGCGATATATGTACACATATATATAAATATGTCTAAGATATACTAACAATGCTCAATTCAAGTCTTTTTCATCGGTGATAACTAACTTAGCATTTCTCCATCCTTCTCAATCTCCATAACTTCGTCCTCCTCAGAGGGTACCTCTTTTAGAAATTATAACCCAATAAGGTTGTCACCGTGCTACCCATCATCTAGAAACTCTAGCTTAGTTGCATCATCCTTAAGGGGTACGTCAACTAGGAACTCCTACATTAGGTCCATCTTCGGATCCTCATCACTCGAATCCTCTTCCTCAGGATCCTTCTCGAGAACATCCTTAGCAAGTCCTACAACATGCTCCTATGCCAACTCTCTAGTAGGAACCTTCTCAATATGAATATCCCAATCATGTCCCTGCTCCTAAGGTGGTTGAATCCCTAACAGTCCCGCTCCAGTATTAATCCTTACCTCAAATCCTATGGCCTAATCTATAGCTCTACCATAATAGGCAACTATCCGCCTAACCTCTACCATAATAGCCCGAATCACCTTGTCATTCCCTCTAGGATCAAACTCTAAGGTCCTAAAGGTCTTCTTCATCTAAAACATATAGCCCTAAGCTCCTCAATCTGGGCCTCTACTATCTTAACCTGTACCTCCTCTCTTTGTATATCCCCCTGCAATCTCTCTGACATATAACTCCTAGCACCCATCGCCGATCTCAAATGATAAACCTTGGCATCCCTATCTATCAAATCCTCTCTCATATCATGCAGTCTCTCCTGAAGGAACTCATACTTCTCTTTCAACTCCTCTTTCTCTGCCTCCAATACTCTAATCTTCTTCTGTAAGGTCTCTATAGTTTCATTGTCCTCAATTGGTTCTTTTCCATCCCAGTTTTTGTTAGCCATCCTACAGTCGTAATTTTCCTTCATCAATATTAAACAAATCAAATTCATCTTAAGTTCCCAAGTACATAACACTTTAAAGGTCATATCTTAGGATCATGTCCAAGTTTTGCTCGGGTTCTCCAAACCAAAGCTCTGATACCACCTTATAGCATCCCCTCTCGGGATAACCCTAAAGTTGAGGCACTAAATGATCAATCCTTAAGCATGCACCAAAATAGTCAATATGCCCATAAAATTTTTTCACAATATCATCAATAATATCATCAATATCATATTCCTATAGCAAGCTTTAATCCAATTGTAGAAGCTATATCAAATCGTTAAATACCATAATTAAGAATTCATCAACATTCATACCAAGATGCCGTCTCTAGTGCCATAATTTATACAATAAACCATAAGTATCAGTTGCCATAAAAATATCTCTAAATAACTATGTGCGAGGTGATGCAAAGTTAATGGTTTGCAAATTAAAGAAATCTATCTATGGGCTTAAGCAGGTATTTCATCAATGGTGCTACAAATTTCACCAAGTGATTATCTCGTTCAAATTTTAGATAAATATGGCTAATAATTGTATATACCATAAGTTTAGTGGGCGTAAGCATATTTTTTTGGTTTTGTATGTCGATGACATACTACTTACTAGCAATTATGTAGGCTTGTCACACGAAACCAATAGATTTTTAATAAAGAATTTGAGATGAAAAATCTTGGTGATGCAATTTTTATGTTAGGGATTTAGATACCCTAGGATCAATCTCTAGCTATCCTTGTATTATCATAAAAGATCTATATTGAAAAGGTTCTCAAGAGATATGGCATACAGGATTGTAAATGAAGTGATACCCTTGTAGCTAAAGGAGACAAATTCAATCTCAATCAATGTCCCAAGAATGCTTTTGAGGATAAGGAAATGCATAAGATTTCTTATACATCAGCAATAAGGAGTCTAATGTATGCACAAGTTTGTACACATCCAAATATTGTGTACATTATTGGGATGTTAGATAGATATTTGAGCAATCCAAGAATGGATCATTGGAAAGCAGCCAAACGAGTAATGCAATATCTACAAAGAACAAAATATTAATGCTCACATACAGAAAGTGAGGTAAATTAGAGATCATCAGGTATTCAAATTCCTACTTTGTCAAATGTTAAAATAGTATGAAATCTATGTTGGGCTATATCTATCTACTTATAGGAGGAGCTATTTTCTGGAAAACTACTAAGCAAACACTTGTAGCTCCTTTCACCATAGTAGTTGAGTTTTTAGCATGCTATGATGCATCTAATCATTGTGGAATTTTGTTGCTGGGTTGCAAATTGGGGATGCAATTAAAAAGCCACCTAAGTTATTTTGTGACAGTAAATCAGTAGTCTTATATTCCAACAACAAGAAGCATGACAAAGTCAAAGCATATAGACATTAAGTTCTTAGTTATTAAAGAGAGAGTTCAAAGTGGTCAACTATTTGTAAAGCATATTGGCACAAACTCCATGGTTGCGAATCCACTTACTAAGGGACTACCATCTGAGGTCTTTCATGAGCACACTGCTAATATGGGTGTGGTATCATTTGAGAACATTTAGTTTTAGTGGGAGTTTGTAATTCTAAATGCCCTTTGTATAGACATTTTTTCAGTTGTTCTAGTTTGTGATAGTTTGATGTTATTTTCTATAGAAATAAAGTTTCTTTCGATTTGTCCACACTCTAATTTTCATATGGTTTGATCTCACTAAAGTTTAAAGTAGACTAGTTGAAAATTGGCATGTTTAGATCATGTCACATGTAATTTCCACGCTACACATCCATACTAAATCTTTCATTTGGTTATGTTGATATAAGTGATCAGGTATGGATTTAGTTATCATATATGTAGCGAAAATTGCCTTGGTTTCTATGTTGACATAATTGATGGATGAGATTGTTTAAAGATAATTTCGATTATGGTAGCAAAGTTTTGTGAGCTCATAAAGTTATATTATGGTATACAATTATAAGGTGATGTATATATTTATATGTGTGTCTGTAGTTCAAGTGGGAGATTGTTGGATTTTGAATTTTTTTAATAATAATAATAATAATAATAATAATAATTTTATGCTATTTGCTATTGTAAAAAAGCATGGCATAAATAAAATTAAAGTGATTTAACTATTAGGTGGGCCTAAGTTACCTTACAAAGTATGGGCTTATAAGTGTTGATACTCTAATTTGTAATTTTCAATTTTTATAATGGACCAAAATAAAAAAAAAAACACAAGATATGCAATTATATTAGAGTTATGGCCCCTGAATTATAGCTATAATTCTCTTTTGATATTCCATCATTAGAAAAAAGAGTAAATTCTCCCAAAATTCATATGCACTAAATTGAAAAATCAATAACCCCAAAACTTAAAAGGATTTCATTAGTATTCCTAAATCTAGCTACGCTTCTCGATATAGATTGATTTTTCATGATTTAACATGATGGTTCTTAAGTTTTATGTGATGAGTTTCACAAATTTAATTTAATTCTAACATTTTAAACTCCATGATTATACCGAGCCAGCCCCCCTCTAACGTGGCTTTGATACCACTTGTCACGGAGAATGTCACAGTGAAAGAAGTGCAAGATAACAAAAATTAAGATCAATATATATCCCCACCTAGTGCAACCAACTCAAGCCGAAACAAGTGGAGAAACACAAAATGCAAAAAGCAAAATGAAATGGAACAAAACACAAAAGAACAAACTCAAAACAAACTTCCACTATAACAATATTCTTCGATATATGCCAAGATTAGGGTGTACAATCATCAAGAAATTGATATTGCTGGTACTCTAGAACAATGGCAAATACATTACTCAAACTAGACCAGAAACTATCAACGGATTGGATTTTTGTCCAACCGTCTAGAATAATAGCATGCAAAATTCTATGTAAATACTCTTGTACCTAATATTTACTATGTTTAATTCGTAGCTAATAATTTTTTTTATTTAATTTTATATATATTAATTTTTTTATGGAACTAATTTACTATACCTTGAAGCTGCGAATTGACAGCTAATAATTTTTGTTGCTTGTTATTTAAAAAATTTATATTTATTATGAAAATTTATAATTATAATTTGTAACAATATTTATAAAATTAATATTATAACAATTTTTCTATAGCCGAGACATAATCTTTTGGTAGTGTGTTATGTTATGCTCCCGCAAGTTTCTATGCATTATTTTATGATTATCCTCTAAATAAATTTTACGGTATATATAAATTTACTCTGATTTGTCTAATCATGGATATGAATAGTTTTTAGTTTTTATTTGAACACAGATAAAAGAAGTTATGCTTACTAGTTAATCTTTGTATTAGCATAACCTCTCTCTATATATTCACTACTAAAACACTAAATCTCCATTATGAAAAAATTGCAGCGAAATTAATTTTATAGCTATGGCTACTAACAATAGCTATAAATTTTCATAGCAAATATAATCAAGTAACAAATATTGTTAGCTAACAATCCATAGCCTTGTTCAATGAAAGCGCAACAAATTAGCTATTTATAATTCATAGAAAAATTAATATATATATATATATATATATATATGCACACACACACACACACACACTATTATATACAGCACGATGGTGTGAGGACCCAATTTTACAATTTTGATCAAATTTTAAATTCTTAGAACTTTGAGTTTTTTAATCAAATTAAAAAATTCCTATTGGTTGTTGATTTATTTTTTAAATTTTATTTTTAATAAAATTAACTTATCTATTAGAATTAAAACTCATGTTGTATTTATTAGAATTATAGCATAAACTTTTATCTAATGTGATAATTTCAAATATTTACAATAAAAGTTTAAAGTAACCATAATCATAGATTTAATATTTTATCTCATTACATAAGTTTAAAATTTAAAATGCATTTGCTTATTGAATTTGTGTTTTACTTTCTCTTAATGCGATTATTTTAATTTCTGTAGATAAAAAGATATTAATTCTATGTGCTTTACATTTGAATATTGCACCTATAATAGTGTGAAATATATCATCTCACTAAGTAGTTGAAATTAATCTCAATTTTTTTATCAAATGAATGAAGGAAAAATTATGTTATTATATAAGATTTCCTTAATTAGATATAATAAAAGAATATTAATATTTAAATTACTTAAGTATAATTTTTTAATAAGAAATTTACTTAATTATACTTTATATGTATTTTTTAATTAACGGAGTATTTACTTATAATTATATTATTTTTATACAAAGTATTTTATTTCTCTATCAATAGATAAATAATATATATAAATATATATATATATATATATATAAATTAATTTTTTGAAAACTAATGTACATGCGTAGAAACTTAAAATTCATTACTCAACAAAATACCCTTTTATATAATAAATACATATTCTCTATTTTAATAACTTATACTTTGATATCTTTTATGATTAAAAATCATCGTTCATGTGCACATGATAAAAATGATACACAAAATAGACACATTGCGACTATATAATAAGTGTATGTTTAGAGTTGAATAATTTAATTAAACAAAAATATTAAGGTGTACTTTTAATAAAAAAAGGTTAGATTTTTTTTTTTTACTTTTTACTTTAATTATACATTTTTATTTCAAAAATAATTTAAAATTTATCTAACTAAAATAGTTGATAATTTAAGTTATGACAAAATAAACAAACTAATTTATCATTTTTGATAATCTTTTTGTATTCAGATATATAATCACTTCATTTCTAGTTGAAGTACACATTCTTGAATTGTGTATATATTTTAATTGAAAAATTATGTCCTCGACAACTTATAATGTTAAATACACATAAAAATATTCTAATAATTCACATTCAATACATTTCACAAATAAGAAAATGACTAAGCAACTGTGATTATTTTATAAAAATTCTGATTCGCTCAAAATACTTTACAACTACCTAACTACCCATTTCTTACAGGAAGGATAATATATCTATTTTAATGGAATATCAAATCATTGTTTTATTTGTGAGAGCTTAAAAGTTTTATTGCATTGGTTGATAGGTAAGTCCTGAACTTATCAAAAGAATTTCTAAATTTTATTTTTTTTTAACATAATAACTTTTAAATATGCAAAATAGATTTAGATAAAAACTATATCAAGAATACAACTAACATTTTCATTTGAATCTATAGTGTATTATAAATATTAGAAACTACTTCATTCTCTAATCTCTTAAATTTATTTTTATATTTTCAAAATTTCAACTAAAAACTTTTAATTTTTCAATAATTAACACAATATAAAAAATCCATTCTCAAATATTTGAACTGAGTTTCTTATAGGGTACATAAATATATTATTGATATATTTGAAATTTTTAAAAACTAAATAAAGAAATACTTAAAATAACCAATGGCATCAATCTTTACATTTTGAGTATATTAACTTTTAATTTTTTAATATTTATGTTATGTACTTTTGTTTACACATATTTTTTGAATAAGAATTTACAAAAAAAAAATGTTATATGTACATAATATTTACTAGGAATAATGTTAGATCATAGAGTTCAATTGAAACTAAGAATTGCATTAATTTATTTGTTTATTATGTGTTTAATGAGATACTGATATGTATTATATATAAAGCTAACTATTGAAAACGAATTATTATTTTATAACAATTCATATAATATGTAAAATATGTTGTTTAATGATTTTGAAAATAATAAAATAAATTGGTAAATAAAAGTTACCATGTTGACAAATATTTAACATTCTAAAATCTTAAAGTATAAAAACGTTTTGTAACTATGACCCTGCATTCTTAACGAGATCATACTAAATATATTTTATTATTAAAAAAAATTAAATATCATATTAAAATATATATATATATATTCTTACATATATAATTTAAAATTATATTGAATAAAAATATTTTGCTTCATTGTTTATTATCTTTTCTTATTTTTTTTAATTTTAAGATTTTTAAATGAAATCTGCATTTTATGTTATTACATAACAAGTTTAATTTTGAAAATATTAAAAAAGATAATTTTTTGTTATTTAAATACTTGAAGTAAAACAAATATTATTAAAAGATAAAAGTATTTGAACAATTCAATTTATTTTAAGTGCATTGGGTATATAACAAGGGATTTATATATATATATATATATATATATATATGAAGAGCTACTTCAATGGCGAGATATGAAAATAATTTATAAATAATTTCAAAGTGCTATTGGCAAACAAATACTTCATGATTCATTAAATTTTATTGTCTATTCAAGATTTTCGTTATTCATTGATCATGATATCAAAATCTCAACTATTTCATGTGCAGAAAATACATTTTTCAAGCCTCGAGAGAAAAAATAATATTGGAGTTAAGAATAAGGGAAATATACTATTTAAAAATAACAATAATGGAGTCAAGAATGAGGAAAATATACATTCGTTTAATAAAATTTATTTTGGCTTATTTTTTTTATTTCAATATTTATTTTATTTAGAAAATATTTTCAGAACACTTACATGGAAAAATAAATAAATAAAAATATAAAATTTTCTTAAATAAGAAAATACAATTAATGGCAAATATTGAAAAAATATAGAAAAGGAAAACATGATGGACAGATGAAAACAAGATAGTAGCAACAATAGTTTATAGAAAATAATATATTAGAAATAATTGCATATATCTATATTTTTTTATTCTTTTTAATATTCGTAAGTAAAAATCATAATTTTTTTAATTTTTGTAATTAATATTTTACAAATCAAAATTAGTCATACCATAAATCAAGGTTTTGATCCTTTCTTTGCTCATTTTTATGTTTAGATTAAATACTCCAAATAAGAATTATTTGTGGAAAAATAAATAAATAAATAGGGAGATAGGATCATATTTCTTTATTCACTTCTTAAAATAATTTAACACAATTTTCACTTCTTTTTTTTTTTTGAGTTGATTTTCTATTATGTAGTAGCTCTTTATGTTCTCAGTATTGTTCATCATTGTCCATATTTTCAGGCATGATATTATTATTTTGTTGTTTGAATTGTCTTGAATTTTATTAAATTATTTTTTGGGTGGAAAAATATAAGTGTTTTTGTATTTCTATAATGTGTCTTTACAGATATGATGATGTTCTATTGAATATGATCTTTCGTCGTCTTTGATATTCATACATTCTAATTTCGTGAAAAATATTTTAATTAAACAATTATTGTATTAAAAAATACATCATGAATTAAATCCACATTTTTATGACATTATAGTAATGTAAATAAATTATATTTTTAATTATAGTTAATTTAATCCTAGCATAGCATGGGGCACATGCTAATGTATATATATATATATATGAAAGAATAATCATCAATTACAAATTAGTTGTGGTGAAAATTAGCTACGAGAATAACAACTTTGGATTTGATTATGTAAATTTTGAAACTAAAACTATAATTTTTATCATATTTAACTACGAATTAATATCAGGTGGCTTGTGATACAATGGTATAAACTTCACACTTAAAAGTGCTAGGTTAGGAATTCAAATTCTAATGAACCCTTGATATATATATATATATATATATATGTATGTATTAAAATAAAAAGATAAATAAAAACTACAAATTGATCACATTGAATGTCCTAATTTTTTTTATAATGATCCAAGATTTGAATTAAAAAAAAACGCCCAATATCTATAATTAGAGAAAATATCCACAAAGTCATGCATACTATAATAGATAATGATTTGTAAAAGAATTATGAAAGTAACTTCCAATTATCTCATTCAAATAAACTAAGTGAAGTACAACTGCAAATTAATGTAGGCTTTGTTTGGTTACATTCTCCTCCAAAATAATTTTGTTATGGGAGAATGTAATTAAACATGTGCTTTTATTTTCTCCCAAAATGAATTCTTAAAATGGCCACATTGTACTTGAAATTTAACTGGCAAATAATCAAAAACCTCATATTCTTTACATCACAATCATTATCAATTACATATACATATATTTACATATCACAATATTTTATTACTATATCATAATAAAAAATACTACTAAAATCCATTTACACTCTCAAAACCTAACAAAAAGATATTGATTTAACTACTACAGTAGAATTTGTCTCTTTCCTCCAAAAACATAAACAAACATACTAAATTTTTCCAAAATAATTTTTTTATTATTCTCAAATCATTAACAAGCATACATCACATTTCTCAATACAAATTTCACATTCCCCCACCCTACTCCCAAAACTCATTCTCCCAAAATATATAATCCAAAACACATAATTTATAAGCAAACATTACCTTAGAATTATAAGATCATCCAAATCAGCTGAAATATGCCTTAATTGGCAAGTCAACAGCCCACTGCCCATAATACTAACATAAAAATTTGGGTAACACATTTACTTTATTTTGCCAAAATAAGAATTTAATAGTAAAAGGGGGACATTTTATAAAACTATATAAGGTCAAAGGCACATCGTTCCAGAAAAGATCCCAAAAAAAAAAAAAAAAAAAAAA
>JACGDI010004166.1:953021-983572 GCA_014898725.1 Jacaranda copaia
AAAACCAAACCCAATAATTTCTCACAAGATGTTGGGCTCTCCTTGTGCTTTTGAGTCATGGTTACCATGCCTCAGGTTTGGACCCATTAGGATCATTTTCAGGCATGACAACAAAAATTCCCAGTGTATATCAATTAGAAAAATATTTCAGACATGACAGTTAACAAAATGGATACACATTCAGTAAACATCCATAAAGCCTCTTAAATTCTCATTTTGTTGAACTAATGGACTGTCAATAACACACTCTAGATATGGATAGCACCAGTGAAACAGATATCTATCCAATCAAACGCAGACCCCCATAAATCTTCCTACCCCTATCCCCCTTCTTACCACAATCTCCAATTTTTGGACCCTCTTGAATTTAAAGGCAAGTAAAACAGAAATCAAGGATACATAAATAGACATGCAGATGTACCTGTGATTGATCTGCACCCAATCGATCAAAGCCAAAGTCAAGAATCTAATTGTACATCAAAAAGGAAAAATGTTATTAAATAAAACCACATGCCTGCATTGGGCAGTAAAGAATCTAGTTTCATATCCAAAAGCAAATGGTACAAACAATATAGCAAAGTTGAACTCCAAAAGAAATCATGAAGTGTACATTTTCAATGCTCTAATCAACAATCCATATAGATAATAGCAGAATGGCATGCCGCCCAATTAAATTGTATACACATATAACAGTCATTTCTAGAAATCATAGGGAAAGAATGAAAATGTAGAGGCCACTTATAACGAACTGTTTTCAACTATAAAAACCCAACATTCATGTCATTAAATCTTACTTTGCAAAAGATTGCAGCAATTCATAGTATTACTCTCGAAGAGATATCGAGAAAAATTTATTTTTCAATTAAGGACCATAAAATATTGTTCATCGATTCTCAGTTGCATTTTGATAATTTTAAGATGGCACAATGACTAAACAGTTTCAAGATGGCAACAAAGCTACGGAATGCATAAATGTGCCCATGACAGCAGGACAGACTTGCTAATCTGGCTGCTTTTTGTTAAAAGTCCAGAACATGATAGTTGCAATAGAATTGTCAATGATGGAGGTTTAATTTTGCACTTGAATTATTGTGCTAAGCTAGCATGCTCCGTGAGGCTTCAGATGATAGCATATACCATCAAAACTTAGCCTTGATAAGGGAAAATGAAGGAAATTTTCACATACAAATGCAATCACATATTACAATAGGTACTTTTGGAACTCTGATATAAAATGTTCAAGAAAAGATGAAACAGCAATTAGCTTGTTAGTCGTGTCTCTCTTTTAGCTCAATTCTCACGGAATATTACAACCAAAGCAGGTTTATCAGTGCAAAGGCAGTCACACCTTCCTCAAAATGTTACAACCATACAATGTTCCAGAGAATACAGAAATTTCAAGTTGTGCGCCTCAATGGGGAGTGCTAAGGGCCATAAAAAAAATTATATTTGCAAAGAAATAAGTTTGATCAAGGGATTATCAAAGATACATGTGTCAGCCTTACATATTCCATAATTTCAAATTGATAAACAACGTTGCTGTCGAAAGCCGAGCGAGGTCCTGACCTAGTGCAATCAAAGTATTTCAATAATGCAGGATTATGGTCCCCAACAACTGTTATTGTTTCACCTGCATGAAGAACAAATTTTAATAGAATTTTGTTAAGTAAATACAAACTTCCAAGTTTAGAAAATGATGCAATTGGATGCACAACAATATCAGTGCAACTAGGTAATTAGGTTCGTGCATTCTGATGTGGGACAACAAAACATCCTGCTTTTTGCCTTCACACTTTATCAATTTCCCAAGCTTCAATTTGCCAACAAGAAACAAGAAAACAGTGGCAACTGGGACCAGTATAAGTTAATAGTAACTATAATTTCGTTAACATGATAATACCGATCTTCTGCCCTCAAACCATGCAACCCAGTACAGATAGAATAATTTAACCTTCTTCGCCAAACCAGATGGTTTAGTTGAAGGCTTGAAGCTCCTAGGCCAAGAGTCACATCCATCTTGGATCATAATTATAATTCATTCAGTAGCTAGGCTAGAAAAAAATAACCATTGTTCTAGAAAATCTTCAGAAAAATAAGCAGGAAATGACCTATTTTCATATCACAGTCATTACATATGTCCTTTCTCATTCTTCTAATCTATGATTTTTTTTCCAGCATTTTCCAACCACTTTAACACCACTATCGTGACGCCAAACCTTCAGTCACAAGGGTGCATTTCAGAGAATATTTTGTTCTATGAGAAAAGTTTTTGCTAGAAGGTTACTGTATCAAGACCTTTTATCTCGTCTCATGCTAAATCTGATTTTTAGAATTTAAACAAATAGAAATGAAGTAAACCAAAGAAATAGGTGTTTCATTTTACACTTTTATTTGATGGATAATGACCCTTAGAATCATAGTGAAGCCACATGATCTTGCTGCCCCCTTTTAAACAGATGAAATCAACAATGTTATAACTATATTATGTCCATTCATATCTAGGAGTTAGTAAATAGTTCACTTAACTCCTGGGGCTAAAACTACACTCTGCTGATTTTCTGCTTACACAAATGCCCACCACATAAAAAAAGCAGTACATTAATCTTACCTCCCATGCATATCCAATATTTAGATATGTTTCCACTCTAAATTGCACTGCCAATTTTCTGACTTGTGAAACTCCAAGAGCGCTAACAGAAAAAAAAGCTCTTCCTATGCTACATTTTGAGGCCTTAAATAATAGAAAGTGAGTTTTTAGTTTGTCAAAGAAAGGATATTTGCTTGAGATCCCACCATGCCGTGTGCAAACATGGTGGTACGAATATGTTAAATCTGGGGAGTCGTGACTGTGCATACCAAGTTTTCAACTCTGAAGGAAAAAACTGCTGTGACTTTGCACACATAAAATTTAAGTAGATAACTCCTTCAAATTGTTTTCCTTTACAAATACATTTGCATCCCTTTTCTGTGAAAAGGGAAAAAGCGAGGAGGAAACAGCATAAGTACAATCATAAAGTAAAATTCCACTTAAGAAAACAAACTAAAAGAAAATCAAACTAAAAAAAGGAGCATATAAACCAAAGAAACAGGCATTAACAAAGAAACTCAGATTTTCACCCAGCTCAAATAGCAGAGACCAGCCCACATCACAAAATAGTGCCCAACAAATTCTAAATTAAAAAAATAAATAAATTAAAATCACTACTTCATTAATGTCATTCTTAAACAATCTAAAATCACTACTTAGTTAATGTCGTAAGAAAAGGTGAAAAATTAAAAGAACATAAAAGATAGTAACAGAATGTGAGTTAAATTTACCAGTAATCTTATGGCGAGGTCTCTGAATAATGTTTCGAAAAATAACCCGAGGATCGCTCTCTCCTGCCCATCTGCATAACAGCCGTAACTCTCTCAAGCGTAAATATATAGTTTAAAAAAAAAAATTACAGATATAAGCAGAAATAGAGTTTTATTTGGGGATACCCAATGCGAAAATAGGAGCCGCCATTGTCGATAACGATTGGATGGTTTGAAGAGAAACTACTGTAATCTGACTGTCTCTGTATTTTAGATATGAATGGCATTTTCAGAATAACGCAATCTTCTTCTCTACGAAGAAGTGAGACCCGCGCCCTAGTCTTTCTTATATTTTCTTCTGCTGTGTGAAAGAAGTGTTTTATGTCAAGCGCTTTGCAGACCAGACATGGTTTATGGCAAAGACAACAGAGAACCAGTTGTGTTCTGTCGGACCGGCTTGGTTGAACCGGTTTGAGTTGGTACTATAAAAAGTCATCACGAGTATTTTTTAAATTTATTTTTTTGCAAAATTATGATTAAAAAAATTTTAATCATTTTAAATCATACAAAAATTAAATCTATATATAATTATGTCTTCCAATCATTATTTTAATATAAATATATATATTTTTAAGTATTATATCACTTGAAAAATAACGATACTAATATAAAATTTTGATGCAATACCATTAATCAAACAAAAATTTACATACAAAAATTTTCATTTTTAACATATTTTCTAATTCCACTATTAAGATATATTCTCCCAAAATATTTTTACAAAACACTTGAAAACAAAACCAATATATACTTCTTGTATGATTCAAGTATCTTGTAAGAGGAATTCATAAGAATCAAAAAAACATTGTTGACATAATTCTAGAATAACTAATTAAGATAATTTATAATCAAATTTCAACAATCTTTGTTTTCTATTGGAAATAACCTTATTACACATGTGATTTATGGTTTATATAAAAATAGAAATATTTTTGTTGGCATTTTAGCATTATCCTTTTTGTTAAAATTGAAACAAATTACTTGAAACCAAATTTGTTTAAAATTCTTGATTTTCTTCAGTATTTTAGAATAAGAAATCTAATGTTAGAAGTACTAGTAATCAAATAATTTATTTCTAAAATAAGAGTGCTTTTTAATTATTTGAAACATATTCGTGATACTCAAGGAAAATTTGTTTTAAAGTATGGATTAAGATAGTAAAAAAAAGGGTGAGAGAATATTTGGTAACTTTGAGAATGAAATTGCATTAGGAGTTTCTCATCTTTGCCATTTGAGTGATGGAATCTATTTGGAAGGTTAGGTAGGAACCGGCTTGTATTTGAACATATAACTCCTAAAGAAGAATTGATGGTCAAAAGGGTAAGCAAAACAGCTGTAGAACACTGCCAAGCACAAGCATCTAAGCTTCTAAAAGCACAAAACACCTCTCCTAAATCAGTATGGACTCCACCGCCTCATGATTGGATCAAATTCAATGTTGATGCTGGATTTTTTGAAGGCAAAGCATCTCGAGCATGTATTGCAAGAGATGAGAAAAGCAGCACGAGGCACACACTTCTGTTAACGTTGCTCATAACCCAACCCAAGTTGAATCTGATACAATCTTGCAAGCATTTGAGGTGGTGCAAAAACTTGGTTTTCTAAAGTTTATTTTCGAGAGTGACTCAACTAAAGGGGTAAGGATGATCTTAAATCCCATAGAAGCTGTTGAATGGTCCTCAAAAGCAATCATTAACTTGCAAAACATATACTCCAAAATTTGGCCTTCTTGGAAAATCAAGCACATTAGAAGAGAAGCCAACTCTACTGCCCATGCCCTTGTTCAATGGGCTTTCCATTCTAATTTTTGTGGATTTGTGTGTGAGAGTACTCTAAAGTTTGTTTTGACAAACTAGAGCCCATGTTTAGGGCATGCTTTGTACTCTCTTGATTTTATTTAATGCATATTTTCAATTATCATGAAAAAAAAAGACACTTTGAAAATTGTTGTATAATTTTTTGTTTTGAGTTCAAGTAGCGAATCCAAAAGTTATGTTATACTAGTAAATTTCTCTTATAGTAGACGATGAAAAATCTCATGGATGTAGATTGGTTTTGCTAAATCATGTAAAATATGTGTATTTCTTTTTTAATCTATCGTGTATTATTTTATTGATAAATTTGTTAATGTGATTTGTTGTTCCTTGTTAAATTAAATTTTGAATATTAAATATTGATTTCACCATCTACCTAACAAGTGGCATAAGATCAAGTTGGGGCTACCAATTGAGATTTAATATTTTGGGATTATTAAAATATAGATGGCAAATCACCTCATAATTCAATAATTAAATAGCAAATAGAATGTCACTCTTCAGCAATAGCATTGTTTAGCAACGGCATTGAAGGAAAAGAAAATGAAACTAATATATATGAAGTCATTATTCACAATGGGAAATTTTGGCATTATGTTGTGCCAACACAATGGACATAAATGTCAAGTGCAAGGAGAATATCTTCTGAAATGGCTAATATGGAGTAGGGAAATCCATACAAAAGAATAAGCTCGATACAAAATTTAACAAGAAAGCTATTGAGCTTGAATGGAGGACCAAAAAAACACTAAGGAAAGAGTGAGGTATGAGGACTCCAACTCTATATCGATCAAGCAATATAAGAAGTGGCCAAAAAGAAATCATATTATCAGTTGTAATGTGAGTGATGATTTAGGAGATTTGGCATAAAATTTGTGCCATCCCAAAGGTCCCAAAGTCACCGCACTGCGACACTAATCCTCTTTAGGAGATTTTCCTTTCAAGAGCCAATGTCAAGTGCATATTAACAAAATAAAATAACAAATCATATTAAAATGAATGACTTATATATTATTATTTGTATACTAGCCTAAACTTTTCCTCTAGTTATAGATGAGTATACATGTACTAGTACCTGTGGTATGGAACTAAAGCTGCCATGGCTAACGTCTTATTATTTATATACAAAAACTTTTTGATTTGGGTACATTTGGATTCAAACAAAAGATAATTTTTTCTTTCTCTACTCCCAAGTTTCTTCTCTAGTATGACCATTCCAAACTCATCTTTATAAAGAAAAGTATAAGGGTGAGTCCAAATAACACAATGAGAAAAGTTGGAGAGAGTTACCTGTATAGTGCTTATTCTGTAGTGGAAGATAATAGAGTGAGAATTACATAATAAATAGGAAACAAATATGCTAGGATAACTTGATTTGTGTAACAATCTTTTGTAATAAATACTTTATAAGTCATATTGATATATATTTGAGATATCTTAACGTTTTATTATAAATTATGAGATGTTTTAATTCAATTACTTACAAAAACCTTATCAGATCAATGACATCATAATCATATCAAATCTTTCATGTAAATCCATCACTATCCCATACCAACGAGGAGAATTTATAATCTTAACATTTTTTTTCCATGTTCGGATTCAAGTGTATAGGATTCTTGATGTGGCCCTCGCCATACACCCACATGTGACACTTAGATCCTTACACTTAATTTCATAAAGAGTAAAATAGGATTCTATTGTTGAGGTACCAAATACAGTTGAAAGATGCCTAGTACTAAAATCTAGAGGTGCTAATGGCAATAGATTCAAGTGTGGCACTTAGTTCCCAATTCGATGAATAAGATGAGAAGATTTATAATAATTAGAAAACATGAATTTTTTCCAGTTATAATTTATTTGGATAAGAAAACTTTTTTCATAAAATATTCTTCTTTTCTTTTAAACAATTCTATTTGAGATGTTTTGAAAGTATCCATCAGAGGAGGTTCTTACGTTACTTATTTGAGTAGCATAGTTTTGATTTAAAGAAACAAATGAAATAAATATTAATGCCATGTTCTTTTTTGATTAGGAATATTTCAGGATTCCAATAAGTTCAAATCTTACCAAGCAGATCAAACAATTTTCATCGTCATAAGTGAGGCATTTCAGAAGGTGCAGAAAGGTTACATGATTTTAAGGAGTAGTTATTACATATGGAAATTAGAAAGGAATAAAAGACCTCAAATATCAATGATCTAAAAACACAAGATAGGTATATGATTTCAAAAAAAAATATTGTGAAAGAATAGAAGACCTTACATATCAATATTCAAGGTGTTTTATGAAAAAGAATTACAGATAACAGAATAAAAATTGAAAAGGAATAGAAATCCTCACATATTAACAATTGAGGTATTCAAGAGGACACATGATAGATACATGAGTTCAAGAAAAGGAATTAGAGGTAACATAACAAAAATTAACAAGGAATAGAAGGCTTTACCATATCGATAATCAAGGTGTTCAGAAAACATAAGTTAGGCATATAATTTCTGGAAAATTATTGACAAGTAATAGAATAAAATTGAGAAGGACCAAAAGACCTCACCGATTCTTTTGGTCAGGATTCTCTGACAAACTTGTAAGGTTAATTACCTAAATTTAAGATTCAATTATTATTGACTAGTCTTTTGGTAATAATATTATGAGGAAATGAAAATAATAAAAAAATTGATTTAATTAAAGTACTATATACCATTTTAATTATTCAATTACTATTCAATAATTTAAGGGACTAACTTTATTGATACCTTAAGCATATATATATATATATATATATATCTAAGAGTAATCTTTCCTACTTATTAATTCCTAAATGAATTAAATATATCTTAACACTTTTCTCATCAAATTGTTCCAAGAATTACATTACAATAAAATAATTGTATCTAAATCATGCTCTATAATTTCCACCAAATCTAATTAAATTCAAACTCCAATCATCCAACATAATCTCATAATTCAAATATTCATACTCAACCATATTTATCAAAAAAGAGTCAAGCTATCATCATCATAATACGCCAACAATTATTTAACATAACTTGTCCATTTTTAGAATATGTTATTCCACATAGTTAGCTATGTAGTTTTCATAAAACTAAATTTTAGCCAAATCTAAGGTTGTTTATGGTGGTATTTACCTCAAAAGATCGTAAAACTTAATAAGTTTTCTAATTGTATCCTCAATTTGATGATCAAATGGACCGATCTTCACTAATACCCATTTAAAGTGAGCTCCTGACCCTAGTCACATCCTGGTGGTAGGTCGCGATTTTTGCCCTTTTTGACCAGTATACAGCTTCAATTTCTGCAATTCTTGGCTCCAATCTTATGTGCACTCAAAGAAATTTCCAACCATAATTTAACTTCACCATTTATAAGGCAAATTATTCAGATATATCCGAAACAAATCTACCCTTGGTTCTAACGATTTCTGCTTGCATGAGACAATGTTGATTTTAGCATAGTTTTAGGTTAATTTGAGAGAAATTTCTAGAAATTTATGTTATTACAATAATCTAGACATCAAGAGCTTTCTAATGGTAAGTTTGCATGGATGATTAGGCGGCTGGAGGGTTGGTTTTTGATTTTTGAAAATTGAAGTCCCGAGAACGGTTCTACTAATAGTTAGCAAGTTCTATCTTTATTTCTATAGAATTTCTAGAGTTTGGAACTGAAAATTTTGAGGAGATTTATTAAGAATTTGGATCCTTGATGGGTTAAGGAAGATTTGGCTATGGTTGATAGCTATTGAATGAAAATTTGAGGCGTAGAAACTGAGTTCTTTAGGAAGTATGTAGAGAGAATAGAGTTGGTGTGGAAATGGCTATGAGTTTGTCCCAATTTATAAAGGATAGGATTTTACTTATTTTCTTAGAGGTCCTTGACATTTTATTTTATTTTGATTTGACCCTAGACTTTTTATTGTAATTTAGTTCTTGATCTCTTGTCTCATTTTGAATTAGCCCTAGGAAATATTTAAAAAAAAAAACTTCTATTTTATATTTTATTTTTATTATTTACCTAATATACACAATGATGTATTTGTATCTTAAGTCATATACACTTTTGTGCCTTATGACTTAGGGTGCATGGCCGAATTCATAGTTTATGGGTATTTAGAGAATTTTAAGTCAATCTTTTTTGATTAACTTGTTTAATCTAGAATGCTATTAATCATATAAAAAGGGATAATTTAATGAGATAGTCTATCCATTACATATAGAATATTAAATTTTGATTTCCTATAATTACCGAATAACTTAATAATTTAATTTTCTAAGGAGAATTACTTATGAGTAAAGATGGGATGTTACAAAATTTATGGCCAAAGTTAGAGAAATTATATTTGGAGAAGACTTAGTCCATAAAATTTCTTCTATAACAATAATTGTATAGATTAAAGATTCAAGAGGATAATGAAATTGTAGATCATGTGAACTAATTTAATGGATTAATGATCAACTTCAAAAAGTTAATACGAAAATTGACGAAATAAAGAGTTTTTACTTGTTATCTTGCTTATTAACTCCTATATATTTTTATAGTATTGTTATTGTATAAGAAAGATGCATTACACTTGAAACATATGATAAAGTAATTTTTTCATAAAAAAAAAATTATAAGTAACAGGTAAGACGAGAACCTGTGTTTGTTGTGCGGGAAGTGAATTCACTCAGCCTACTTTGGAAATAGAGCATGTAGTGAAGAGAAAAAATGGTTCCATACAATGTAAACTCTAGGTTGCGAGAGATTTCATGAGGATTAGTAAGACCCTCTTGAGGTCCTAAACACCCAGATTGATAGTGAATTGAAATCAAGTTGTCCTCAAAATTATGAACATAGTCTCGGGCATTTAACCCTATATTATTTAAACAGTCAGCTAGGAAGTGTGCTAAAGATTACAAAAAAGGATAGATAGAATTGACCTTGCAACAATAAGGATGGTGAATAAAACATTGACATATGATGGCAATATTTTTACAACTTCTACTCATTTTGATATTTTTTCTTGACAACTAGATTTTATATTTTGGATACATAATATGTATTTGTGATATTTTGATTCACTTTAATTGATGAGGTCAAATACTTTGTCCTTAAAAGTGATAACTCTATTCATAAAGTCTTCAATATTGTATGGTGGAAATTAAAATCTAGCTGCAAGTTCTCACATTTTTTTATTTTTTCAAGAAAAGGCCCTTCCTTTAGTGTCATCATTAGGCCCTTAATATCATCACCAACTCCAAATGTATCATGAGCACCTAGACTAGGTGGTGTCCGCATGCCACCCATCAATGTATAGTGGGTAAGATTGCCTCTGGGATCTGAAATCTAGGTGAGAAAGGATTTTAGCTAGTGTAGCATGTACTTCAAAAATGCAAAAGAATCAAATTTCCTTGAGATAATTAGATTCTAAGAGCAATGAATGAATATTCAACCAAAGATGGAATCCCAAAAGTTGTATGTGGTAGAAAGATCCTGGTAACAGGACAGAGGTATGATAATTATACCAATTGGCGACCTTAAAGACAAACTAAAGTGAAACATGCTAAAAGTTCCAAAAATGCATATGTTTGTGCAAGAAATATTGTTGGGGTGAAAACTAATCGAGGTTGTTTTCTCTCCATAGTAAACTAGTGATATTTATTGAACTGTATTGGTGCATTCACTTATATGAATCAATTGATGTCGTGACATTATTAATTTAATTTGTTACATATTTCATGTGTGTGCATCTAAATATTGAGGCACGGTTGATGTACCTACATGTATAAGGTACATGTATAAAAGATTTTTATTATAATTTTTATATATTTAATAAATGCACATCTAATGTCTTAAATGGATAATATTTTCAACTGGATATGTAACTCTGCAAAACAAATTTCTTCAAATATCTTTTTCTCATAAAGTGGGAGTATGAAATGATGGTATTAAGAGAATATTAGTAGATTAAAATAATTGGTAGTTACTTATATAGTTAAGAGAATTTAAAACAAAGACTAAGTATATTTTAATCCTAACACTTAAAAATACACCACTAAAGCTCTCATGCTTTATTAATAGTATAGATTATATAGCCTTTAGACTTTGAAACCAATGAAGCATGATTAAAATATCCTTGTACGTAAATCGAACAAAACTAATTTTGTACTAAGATATCTAGGAATTTTCCATTAACATTCTAAATTACTTCCCATTGCTCCTTTTGGTCCAAATATGCTCACAAGAGGAAATAAAATGTCACAACTTAAATATAAAAAAAATTAAATGTATTTCGGTATACTTTTCTATACAGGGACTCAATTTTTCTTCTCTCTCTTTTCCTACCAAATCAAATTCTTGACAATTGTTCTGCCAAGAAGTTATCTATATGAGAGAAAAATAGGGATTTGGGTTATGGAAGGTTTTCTTATTTTTAATTGCAAAATTGCTCCCTATTATTATGTAAGATGAATCAACAAATGTATTGGGTCAACTTATATGGATGATTGATTTTAATTTTTTAATAGAAGGGAAAGAAGAGAAAGAAGGCTGGCAAAGTATGTAATGCCTTAAAATTTTGTTTCATGTGTAATTGATAAATTGACCTTATTTTGTTTTATTTACTAATTTAATTAGTGATATAATAAAGCATGATATACTGTTTCATTAAAAGTTAGCAAATTAACATTAAATTATCTCACAGTCATCAAAGACAACTAGCATTTTGGGTTATTTTATATACACACACATTGATATTTTAATCTTAGGGGAACATAAATTTTAATTGTCTTGATTAATGTTATGATAATACTAGGAGTCTTGAATTATTAAAACCTTAAAGATTAATAATAAAGTCACTAGGATCTAGTAGTAGAGTTGAATCCTAGTTTTAGAAGGAAAACTAAGTAGAATTCTAAGTGTATCAAACACTACCCTCATGTATATAGTTTTTACAAACCTAAAACCCTAATCATATTAGGAGAAAAAGAAAAAGAATAAAATAAAGAAAGAAGATAGAGAGATATAAAAAGAGACAGCGGCTATGTTGCCACAAAAAAAAATGGAAAGAAAAGAAAATGAACGAGAAGGAAAAAAAGGAGACACTAGGCATGCTGAATAAATTTGGCTTGGTTAGGACTTAGGATTTATCTCCAATAGATATAAATTCATTTTGTTAAGTTTGAGGTTGTGTTTGTGTCATTTGGTAAATAGGCTATTGACATGGAAGTGCACAGATCATACATAAGCAAATGAATGTGACATGCCTCTTCAAAATTCTTCTACCCTCCCAGCATAAATTATGAAAAAAATACTTTACTTATCTATTAATCGATAATTTTCTCCACACCTTGGTTTGTGGCCCTAACGTGTGATGTCCATAAGAACAAATTTCCAAGTGTATTGATTTGGCTATACGCAAATTCATTGGATTCTAATTTTCCTTCCTTGCGTTTTTACTTTTTTTTTCCCCTTTTGTTTCTTTACAAATATTCTGAGTCTTGATCTTTGGCACTAAATAAAAAGTTTAGTCATTGATTTCTAGATTGATATGGTTGTTTCTGAGAGATGATTCTTGAGGGCATCTTTAGTTTGTTTAGCATGTGGCAAGTTATGTTTGTATATTAATTATTGTACGTTCTTAGTAAGTTAACTATTCTCTGTTTTCTGTATGATCAATGGAACTATTAAGCTCATGTTTTGTTAGAAAAATGGGATATTTATTGAAAATATTTCAATAGTTTCCGGGATATTGTAGGCTGAGTAGTTTTCCGCAACCCTCATGTGATAACCTTTTCATTTTTAAATTGAAAATTTTATATTTAAATTGCTATTGGTTAGTTGTATCATGATGTACAAACATTCACATTCCATATTTAGTTGGTAGTGGTTTACCACGATGAAGTGCAAGCTAAGAGCAAAACTATCTAGTAGAACCAATACTTAAATTTACAATTGATTTTAGTGTAAAAATATTACTCTAGCATGTAAATAAGAATAGAGCAAACCCAACTAATTGAGCACATTTAGGATTAATTTTTTTGTGCATTAAGGAATTTAGATTTAATTATTTAACCGGTACTTGATAGCAAAAAGAAGAAAAAGAAAGGGAAATTTATTTTGAATCGTCCCACTGAAGGCGTGATACCATGAACAGTATAAATTAGAGTACAATTGAGGTTCCATATTAGATATTAATTAAGTTAAATGTTACAATTATTTCAACAGATGATCAAGGACTCGACATGACAGGGTCAACTCTTGGATCAATTGATAAGTACTGTAAGTGTCTATTCCAATATATATATATATAGTATTACTTTTCAAAAATCAAAAGGTTATATATTGCAATGTAACCCATTGAAAATTTCTGTGTTAATTTACATAATTATGTTCCTATGGGCACATAAAATTCTCTTATTTTGTTTCATGATATAAGGAAAAAAAAAATTCCTTTATGATCTCATCTTTATTTAATAGTGTTTTTAGACTAGCAACTAAATACAATAATCAACACTAATGATTGAATTTAGTCTTACTAATATTGTACGTTGGATCTAACTTGGTTTATGTGTGCAAGAAACTTCACTAGGTGGTAGTGGGCTTGCCAGTAGCCCTCATGGCCCAATCCCCCTAGCATATAACAAAAGCCATTTATGGTTGAAGTGGATCATAAGATTTTTCAAGAGCATATGCTCGAGCACTGCTTGATAAGGTTGTGCCTTAACCAAAGTGATAAAGAATTATTACGGTAGGAGTTATAAGGTTGACTAGTTATAATGAACATTGATTTGATCATCGCATTTGAATGTTGCCTGTTAAAAATGTTTACTATTATATTCCCTTTTTATTACTACTTAATGCCTAACTGCTCTCTACTTATACTTTTCTTGAATGCTTTAACAGAACATCATTTTGATCATGCTATATTTATGAATTCATCTTGTATAAACTTGGCATTCTCTAAGTTCTTTACTCACACTCTAATTTCCTTCTAGCAGGCCAAGACTCTAGCCCTAGTGAGGAGGAAGATCCCAATTTTGATAAGAATGAAAATTGAAATATTATTTGGGACTTTTGCAGTAGTTTAAGTATTTGTTATGGCATTAGCTTATTGGTTTCTTTTATGGATTTTTAGTTGAGGTTAGAACATTGACATTTTGAGTTTTAATGTTGCAAGATTTGCTTAAATTATTTTGAGTGCTTGAAGTTCTTTTGTTTAGGATTATGATTTTGCTTAGATAACTTCTGTTGTTTGAAATTGAGTTTCACGCCTCGAGAATAAATTATATGGTTCATTTTTAGGGCATGACAAAATAGGTGAAAGATAATAGCAAGAACAAATAGAGAAGTTGAGAGTGCAATTTAGGAGGAAAACAACAAAAAGAAGAAATAAAAAGAGTGAAGTTAGGAAAGAGAATTTGTATTATGGACCTTTATAACTTTTAAAATATATAAATTATGGATGATTTTACTATCTTTATGTTGCAGTAAAATTTGGGAGGAAAGAAAAAGAAAAGAAGAATAAGTTATTGCACGAATAACTTAAATATAAGAAAGTTTGTACACGAAAAGCCTTAAAATAAAGTAAAAAATTTTCTCTTAGAGAAAAAAGTAATTAATTTTATTTGATCAAGTTGTGTCTAACAAGCTATCTATGTGAGCCTATTTATAGGCCTCTCAAAGAATTCTAATTCTTTAATAAATAGGAATATAACAAATTCATGCTTATCTCTAGGACTCCTAACTCTATAAAAGATAATGTAAAATAAGACCTAACTCTCTAAAAAATAATGTAAATTTTGAAATAAAAAAGTAAAGTAATGTTTATCTAAAAAGAAAAATTCTAAAAGATAAAACTTCTTATGTAGATAGTAAGCATCAAATATTTTTAACTCTTAGAAAGTCTTCCAAAAGATCACTTCAACCAAGATTCTCTTTATCTCTTGTATCATTTTCCCCCTCTTAAGAAAATAACTTGTTCTTGTTCTGAAGTTATCAATGTCTTTCGGATACAAAAGCTTATCGACGGATGGTAAGGATAAAGATCAACTGCATCAATAGTTTTGGAAATTGACATGTTCTTTAACAATTTCATCACATAAGCATGCTAATTAATTTTCTTCAAAATGTGACAAGGCACATACTTCTTCGATTGCAACTAGTTGTAAGTACCAATAAGGAATCATTTTTTCCTCAAGAAAGCTATAATTTCATTGCCTTCTTCAAAATTTAGGAAGCCTCTATGTTTATTGATAGCTACTTTATACTTGGTACTAGCTCCTTCAAGTATCTCCTTGACCTTTGCTTGAACATCTTGCATTTGTGGCAATTTTGCGAGCAGCTGATTAAGTATATTATCCTTTTTTGGTGAATTCTTTGTAGTAGTCAAGACTCCATTTACTAGTAAGCAATGAACTAAGAAAGACTTAGCTTCCACTTTAGAAGTTTTGGCCTCAAATGTCTTATCTTGCAGCAAATAAGGTCATCTTTAATTCATTTGTCTCTAATTTGTTAATGCTCTCTTATAAAAAATTATGTGTATTCTTGTCTAATTGCCAAGGTCTATCTAATAGTAAGTGACAAGCATCCATTTGTACCATATTGTGATACACTTCATCTTTATACTTGCCAACTAAGAAAGAAACTTTGCAACATTCTCTCACTTGGATGTGTCCCATGATCTTGATCCACCCAATGTTATAAGGATTTGGATGTTTTTGTATCAATAGTTGTAGCTTTTCAACAATATTCTTTCGAATAATGTTCTCCTAATTACCACTCTCAGTAATTAAATCACAAATCTTATCATTAATGATGCACTTTGCTCAAACAAGCTGGTGATGTTGTGCCATAACTCCTCTCTTTGGTGCCAGCATCATCTTTCAAACCACAAAAACTTGGCCATCCTCTAAATCTTCTTCATCATTGTTACCATCAAGTTTACATATCATCTCACCTCCATCTTCAAGTTCTTCTCCAAAACTACCATGCTCTATGATGTTGATCTCTTTTTTTCTTCGACAATTGTTAGAGTGGTGTCCAGGTTGATTACAACGGTAGCACTTTTTAAGAATTAACTTGGCACATGAGTTCTTCTGCATCTGCATCTGATTCTTGGTCACCTCCATCTTCTTACCTATTGCTTTGTCATACATGTCTCCTCAATTTATCTTTGTGAGTTGTGAGTTGATGTGCTTTGTCCTATGCTTTGCCAGTGCGAACTAAGGTTGATTCCTCCTAGAACATTCCATCTTTCCATCTTGTATCAGTATCTCATCTATTAGCGCCATGTTTTGTACTTTTTGGATTTGCTGACATCTGCACTACCAATCTTGTCTTGAATTGTAAGTGTCAAACCATTGAAGTATCTCGCCACTTGTTGACTATTTGACTCCATTAGGTTGTTTCACTCAACAAACCACAAGAATTTTGTGATGTATTCATACACTGATCTATCTCCTTAGTGACATTGTTGATATCACTAGAATTGTTATTGCTCATAGTCTGAGGGTAGAAATCAAGCCTTCAATAACTACTTCATTCAGTACCACATTTAGGCTCATCCTTTACCTTAGCTCCGCCTTGTATCTTATAGATGTTCCCACTAAATAGAGGCACCTCCCTTTAGCTTGTAGGTTACAAATTTAACTCTACACTCCTCAAGAACCTCTAAATAGTCAAAGAATGTATCTAATTCTGCAAGTCAATCAATTAATTCTTCAATATTTAAATTATCATTAAAGTATGGGAGATCTATCTTTAGGCAAAAGTCATTATCTCTAGTAGGGCGTTGCTAATTTCCTCATCCCATATTGAGCAACTCAACATCTTTATCTTTTTTCTCTTTCAAATCTTCTATATTGGCATATTCATAACATTGACAAATAGAATCATATTTAACAAGACATGGTACTTGGGCAAATTCCCAGCTTCATGCGTTGGCCTTGGCCTTCTGTTTGTGTTGAGAACATCTATATGCAAATTCATCATATCCAATCTATGATCTAGAAATTCTCTCAATGCACAAATCTTTTCTTGGAGAGTTAGGAAAGCTTTTCCACCAACCATATAGTTGTTTCACAAACCACCAGTTACTTTTGCATCAGCTAAAAAGGGTCAAACCTTCTTCGATGCCAAATTGATGTAGTTGGTAAATTTAGGGAGGAAAGAAAAAGAAAAGAAAAATAAAATAGAGAGAAAGCTTGTATACGATAAGAAAACCTGTACACAACAAGTTTTAAAACAAAGTAAAACATCATCCTCATAGAGAGAAAACCAAAGAATTTTCTTTGATCAAGTTGTGTCTAATAAGCTTCATATGTAAGCCTATTTATAAGCCTCTCAAATAATCTTAATTCTCTAATAGATAAAAATATGATAAATTCATGCTTATCTCTAAAACTTCTAATTCCCTAAAAGATAATGTAAAATAACACCTAACTCTCTAAAAGATAATGTAAAATTTGAAATAATAAGTAATGTAATTTTTTTCTAAAAAGAAAGAAATCTAAAAGGTAAAACTTATTACGTAGATGACAAGCATTAAATATTTTCCACACATAGAAAGTCTTCCTGAAGATCGCTTCAACTAAAATTTTTTCGGTCTCCCATGTCACTTTATTGGATTTTATTAGGTGGTAGGCTTATCTATTTATAAATCCTATCAATTTTGACCATTGTCATAGGGAGGTGGTAATTTTAAAATTAAGAAGGGAAGGTTACATAATTACTCATAATAAGAACAGTAAATGAAGCATTTAACCCATAACATATTATAATAACATAATACTAATCACAAAGTCCTTCTCCATGCAATTGTAATATAGTGAGAGTAGGCGAGGAATTTGTAATACCCGTGCCAAATGGTACACTTGATGCGCGGGATAAAAACTAAATAATATCAAGCACTTTAATAAGTTCATTGATCTATTAAAAAGTTAGATTGAATTATAATGAAGAGTTAAATTTATTTTAGCCCTTATACTATGGACTTGGTATCGATTACCACTACCATCTAATACGACTTTCAAATGTTTTCCTGAATTATTATATATATAGTAATAGATAAAAATACCCCAAAATTGAGTCAAATAATAAATATACTTTATCTCTTATATGATCATATGTATAGCACAATAAACCTTTCTACAAATGAATATTATTTTGACCACAAATTTCCTTTAACACTAACTTTATTAAACAAATTAGCCTTCATCTAAGTTTAAGTTAGATAAAACCAAATATTGTTATAATAATATAGAAAGAAGACACATTAAACTAAATATAATCTTTTATGGCTTACCATAATATATGTATATATTTATCTTACGCAATATATATCATTTTTATATTTTTCGGGCCCAAATCTCTTATGGCTAGTTTAATTGGAATGATAAAGTGGAATATAACATTTTTATCCCATCTTATTATTTGTTTGGTTGGAGTGACTATTTAGACAATGAATACTCAGGCTCATTGAATATCAAAAGCCAATATTTATATGTACAATTCCCATAATAAATTAACCTGCCATCCCTTATGGATTTATTTATCATGCTAACTAAACTATATTACAATGATAAAAAAACTCATACAAATTATCACATGATAAATAATTGTAAAATAACTTTAAAATCCAATCAAACTAGCCTTGTTGATTAGTTGATTTATAGTATAGGAAAGTTTGTTTTGTATTTTTAATTGCACCTTCACAAATAAGTAGTTGGACATTAAAATTATTTATTGCATATGCATTAAAATAGGGGTGTAAATAGATATTAAACGGATTGGATGTACTATTTCTATATTCATATCCATTTAACTTTTCGAATATTCGGATACGGATATAGATTTGACGGATATTAAAAAATAATATTCGAATTCGTATTCATTGGATATCGATCGAATTCAGATATATTCATATTCAATTATAATTATTCAAATTTATTTATATTTTTTTTAAATTTATCCGTATTCGAATTATTTTTTTATATTCATATTTGATAATAATTATTTAAATATCTATTTACAAATATTCAAATACATAGATATATGAACCTATAACAAATACATATTTCAATTAATAGAAGAAAAATATAATTTCATTAAATATAAAGCAATCAAACAAATAGCATAATTTCTAATTAATAATTGACTTTATAATTGATTATTACTACTTATTATTAGTAATAATGACATTTAAGTATATTAATTATAAAGTCAACCAATAATAAGTTGATTAACTTTATTCTTCAATTTTTTCTTTATATTACAATAATTTTTTAAATTTATTCTTTTTTCCTCCATATTCTTCAATTATAATTTATATATATACATATATGGATTATGAGTTTTTATTAAAGAATATAAATAATATATTATTTAATAAATATATATTCGGAGTAGATATTAAACGGATTGAATACTCATTTACCATATCCATATTCATTTATAATTGGATATTTACTAATTGAATATGGATTATATCCACTTTAAACGAATGTGGATAAATTTTGTATAAACGAATATGAATGCGAATAGTAAACGAATTTTCGAATATCCATTTACAGCTTATATTAAAATATGCACGCTCAACTTATCTAATACTAGAATTATTTATACCTTTGAGAGAAACATAAAAATGCATAAATATGTTAACATGCTTACTAAAAATAGTAATATAAGCTTTATCATGAGAAGATATGAATTTAGATGAGATTAGGAATGTAAATGGGTCAAATTAAGTCAAGTCTTAGTCATTTTGTTGGGTTTGGGCTCGAGTTTGAGTTCGACAAATTTAGAAAATTGAGGCTCCAAGTCAACTGAAGCCCTTGTTTGAGTTTGACTAAGCTTTGCTCCAATCATTTCATTCGAACTTATGATCAAGTCATATGCTCAATTTCAAACTCAGAAAGTATAATTATTTTACAAAATATTTTAAGTTAATATACCATTATAATTTTATATTTATATAAATGTACATTTTAGGGGGGAAAATAAGCTCTCAAGCCAGCTTGCAAACCTAATAAAAAGAAATATTTGGTTTGAACTCAACCTGCAACCTATATGAATGAGCTTGAGATTGAAAATTTGTTGAGCTCAATCATCATGCTTGTGAGTTGGCTCTGTTTGATTAGTTTCCTAGTTTGTAATATTTTTTATTAATTTTTTTATCTCTCATATATTAATTAAATATATGGAAAAAAAATCTTTTAGTGTGTAATACATACTGCAATTTTATTTACACTAGCAATTGATGAACACTTGATGCATGTATGTATCTAAATATTAAAGCAATTGATATACATATATATAAGGTACATGTATAAAAAAAATTATTATAGTATTTATGTTATTTAATAGAGGCACATCTAATATCTCTAGTGGATGATCTTTTCAACTGGACATGGAACCCTACAAAATATCTTTCTCCGAATAACTATTTCTTACAAAGTAGGAGTATGAAATAGTGGTAGAAGGAGGATAATACTAGTGCAATAAAGTAATTAATAGTTAATTATATAGTTAGGAGAATTCAAAATAAAATTAAGAACACTACCAAAATGCTAAGGGAATGTTTGATTATGTTTCTTGTGTGATTTTATTATGTGTTTTGGGAGAATGTGGAAGTTGTTTTTTTGATATGTTTATTTATATTTTGGGGAAGATATTTTTTACTATAGCAGTTAAATCAATATCTTTTGTTGGATTTTTGAGGTGAAAATGGAATTGACTGATTTTTTTAATATTACAATAATAATAAAATATATATTTATATGATGTATATAATATATATATTAAAAATGTGTATTTTAGAGGAAAAATAGGGATATATTTGGTTACGATTTTCCAAAATAATGTTGTTTGGGGAAACATTCCCTAAGCATCTGCTATGAAAAATTTGCTACAAAATTAATTTATAGCTATTACTACAAATTATAGATACAAATTTTTGTAGCTAATGTAATTTTTTTAGTTATAACAAACAAATAATTATGAGATATCAATTCATAATATTATATGTTCGAAGCAAAACAGATTACTTATACATTATCTATAGAAAAATTAATATATTTATAATAAAAGAATGACAATCAACTCCAAATTGATCTTAACAAGGATTAACTATAAGAGTATCAACTTCAAACTCGATTAAAATAACTTCGTAGCCAAAACTATAAATTTTTAGCATCAATTATGAGTTAATCGTAATTGATGTTTAATTCTTTATAGTGGAATATTTTAATCTTATTATTCGAAGATGCACCACCCAACCCCTCATACTTTATTGATAGCATATATTATATTTCAAATGACATATCACACGCAATTAGAGGTGTATCTTCTACAACATATATAAGCAACAGGAAAATTATTTTGTACAGTGCTGCTTCCACCACACGACTGGATAAAGTCAAATAGGCAGCTGCTTCTACAAGAAGCCATGGCTAAGTCCGATCCACTTCAAAAAATTCAATCATCAAACAGTACTAATAGCTAGTTTTCATACTATATATAACTCCTGTGCATTATAACTGCAATATCTTCTTCTGAAAAACAGACACAGACACACCCCAGAAAAAAAGGAGAATCATTATAGAACTAAAACATCAGATTGTGTTAATTGCTGATGGAGATGTGGGCGGAAGACGTCTGCAAGACGCCACAGCATGAGGGGTGCAAGATTCCAGCGGCGGCGGTGTGCCCGGCGGCGCCCAGGAAGAAGCCGGCTGCCGTCTGCTTGAAGCAGAAAATAGCGCCGAAAGGTGGATATTTCCAGCCTCCTGATCTCGAGGTTTTCTTTGCTGTTGCTTTAAGACGACAAGGCCCAGATGCAAGTCTTTAGTAATTAATTTAGGGGCTGCATTTTCATGTACATGTATATTAATTATATACCAATTAGATCTTAATTACATCCAGGCAAATGGATGTGCATTTTCCACCACGTAATTCGATCTATCTCTCATTTGGCACATTGTATTTCCCGGACTCATCAAAAAGTTGAAAAAGAACACTTCATTTAGTGCTTCAATAATCCAATTAAGCACAACTATATCAATTTATCTTTTAATAGAAATTAACATCAAATGAGAGAAAAATTAATATGAAACTAATTAAATTAATGCTTGCATTTTCCTACGAGACTGGAACAATTTTTTTTAGATCAATGTTGAGTTTGGAGCAAGGATATGATTATCAATAAAGTCGACCGATCCAAACTTACTTATGATCGTCATCATAATCCACTTCAACTTATATGAACTAATTATCTTATCAAAACTTAAAATTTTATGATTTTTCTCCTTTAAAATCTGTGTTTTTTTTTTTTTTTTTAATAACAAGCACTGAACTTCAAACTACCTCAGAAAATTCAAACTGTTCTTCATTTTCTGTTTGTAAATATAATTCAGGGTGTCCAACGTCCAAGAAAAGCGACCAATTAACTCTATTATAAAATATGTCAATATAAATTGTCGATTTGGCTCTGTTATATTTTCAGATGAAAGTACTTATTCAAAAAACTTTATCCAACCCACTAGCTTTCTTAGATTTGCATATGTAACTCTCCATAAATCACATGCTAGGCAAGTGAATTTGTTTAATTAAATTAACATAAATGTGCAATTAATTTGTTGTGCTTTTAAAACATATTATATTTTCGAGTAATTAAGCAGTAGTGCAAATAGCATTTATTAAAATAAAAATGATATGGTATATTAAGTAAAAATTTTTATATGGAATATCTTCATATTCATATAGATTTAGTTATAACTCTATCCCAAAGCATGAGATACGAAAATCTTTTGTAAAATATAATTAATAATAAAATTATATTATAATTGAAAAATATATAACAAAATTAAATAAATAGAATGATTTTGTAAATGTCACTATTATAATAATGGAATCTTATTAGAACACATTGAATTAATTGATCTTTAGAATAGATAATGGTTCATTTGTTAATAGTTAAAATTTCTCTCTCTTTGGATTAGAAAAACGTTAGAGATATCATAGTTGAGTTCTTGGAAGGCAAAAATTTAAAATATTCACACACTTTTGAAATGTTCATGATTTCGAGAGCCTCAATGCATGTTCTACTTGATAAAGATAAGATGAATTTTCGAATATAAAAAACGAAGCCGTTGGACATAATTGCTATACACCATCTTTGGTTTAATTTAGTATCCGCTTGCATAGTTTAATTACTCATATATTCAATATAGTTTATGTTACATATTCATTTGTTAAATAAATAATACAATAATTTTATAAGAATTATTTAATTACAATTAGTATCAATTTATTCTCTTAATCCAAGTTTTTGAACATAATTTTTTGTGCCATTATTAATAAAATCATAATGCGAAAGCATACAATTATCAAACTATACAATAAAAACTCTTAACGGAAAGTAAAAATAAGAACATATATTAATAAAAAAAGGATTTTATGAAAGATCCATTGAAGCTCTGATACATACGAGAATTGCATTTGGAGCAATCCGAAGAGTTTGGTGTTGGACTTTTCTATCGACCTTGACGAGAATGTTTAGCTGTTACTGCTGAGGCTTGTTTCACATTTTAGTGTTTAAGAGATTTTAAAATATTTTGGTATTTTAGAGATATGAAAATAGGAGATGAGGTTGTAATTCATTGTGAGATAAAGTATAATAATTATTGTGGTGTGATTGGTTAATGTGATTGGCTGTGAAATTATTGTTGAGATATATTTGAGAGGTTTATTTAAAATAATGAAATTATTTTATAAGCTTTGGTTTTTGATTTTGTCAGTAAAAAAATTATAAATAATTTATAAATTTAACAACTTGATTTTTTTTGGTAATTTTTAAAAAATATTGTTTATTAATAATTCAAATTTTGGTGTTTTAAACTTGTTTGGGATTAATAATATCAAAAAAGTCTTAAATAATTTATAATTATAGTAAATTAATTTAAAAAAATAGATCGTCTATCAATAAATCAAATTTTGGTGTTATGGGTTTGTGTGAGATTTATAATATGGTAACATTTATAAATAATTTATAAACTTAATAAATCAAATTTTAAATTTATAAATTTATCAAATTTAATTTTCTTTCTTTTGTGTAGTTTTACTTAATTATAAAAATTTTGAATAACCTAATTAGATATTTAAATCTAAACATACATAAAAAAGTTCCCTGGAAATGAAAATTTTAATAACACACATATCCAAAAATAACTAGAAAATCAATTCATAAATTCCTAAAATCTTAAAAAAAGCAGGGTGAATCTCTGATCTGGAAATTGCAGGCAAATAGAGAGACTTAACATATTTTAAGCTAATATAACAATACTTAAATTATCTATAATAAATTTAAATAAATATCTAATTCTTAATAAATTTAGAAGTATGCATCTTCATACAATTTTTAAAAAAAACTTAAAGTAATAAATTGATATTAACAAAGTATGAAAAATATTAGAACAGAAAAAAAAAAACAAAAAACCAAAAAACAAAAAAAAAAAAAAATGAAACAAACAAATAAAAAACCACTACAAGAAAATACCTCTTCACTAACAAAAATTTATGACGAAGAGGGTTCCGTCATTGTTTGAAAACAATTATGATGAATTGAACTTAATAAAATGAGCAAAATATATATTACTCACGTACTTGTGATCAATATGAAAACTATATATTCATATGAAGAGTTTGTCATAAATTTTATAACCTACATATGATTTTTCGATTACTTCATCACAAAATTAGTTCTATGACGCACTTTATTTTCATTACAAACTAATCAATGACAAATCATATATTAATGGATTTTGAAATAAATTCATCATAGAATAATAGATCTCATTAAATTTATGATAGACTTATTGTACAGATCCATTAGTATATGCTTTGTCACATATTAGTTTGTGATGAAAATAAAGTGCATTACAAAATTAATTATATGATGGAATTTCTATCACGGATTGAAAAATCATATTAAAATTATAAAATTTATGACAGAATCTTTTTATCAATATATTTTTTTCACATCTATTACAAATATCATAACTAATTTATATTTTTGCTCATTTTAGTAAATTTGTTAGTAATCCACAAAAAATCCATTATAATTGTCTTTGAACTATGACAAAATCCTTTTTGTCACAAAATTTTCATTAGTGAAGGGATGTTTTCTTGTAATGAATGAAAGAAACAAACAAAAGGGAAACCAAAAGGAATGAGAAAACAGAATGGTCAGACACAAAACCCAAGGAAGCCTCTCAGTTCTAAAGACCAAGAAATGGTCTTGCATTCAAGCAAACTTTGGTCCATGTTTTTTGTTTGAGAGTCAAAAAAATGGGATTCTATCCCACAAGCAATCGCAATCTTTAATTCGCATGAGAGAGAAAGAAAATATAAAGATCCAAGGATGAGGTGGTTATGGATTAATAAATAGGATATTTATTGTCCCACATTAGAATATGTAAAGAAGGGAACTGGCATTATATATGGAATGTAACTAAGGTTTGTGTCTTGAGAAGTCCAAGAAAGGAGGCAAATTGCGGTGCAGTGCACTGCTTCATCCACGCCTAAGTCAAGGTTGGAGCAAAGGCACATTGGCGCTTTAAGTACACTTTGCACTTCGCACACATATTGTCGCAAGGATCCTTTGCCATTGATAATTTTATGGATCAAATTTATTTAATTTTGACTCATGTCAACTGATTTTGATAAATTTGACTCAAATTAGCTAATTAATTATAATTGATAGATTGGTATGCATTTTCAAAAAGTTATAGCTGGAGTTGTGATTTTTCATAAAAAATCATGGCTAGTGGCTAATGGTTACAACCTTTTGGACCAATTGATACATCAATTAAAAGGTTATAATTCTTTAAAGAGCTACAAAAGGTAGAATTATTATCTATAGATACTGATACCTTGCTTCAAATTAAACTACAAGAAAAATATCACTCTTACAATATAACTTTTGTTAAAATTATAATCATATACTTTTTAATTCAAAGTGCTTATTTATCTTGGGAGACAAATTTGTTGTATCAGTGCAATAATAGAGGGCAAAAATTGTTTTTAAGAGTATAACAAACTCATTCAACTCATGTTACTAAATTTTCCACATTCCAGTTCAATTTTTCCAACAAGCTGACAATATTTCTTTGATAGAGAGTGTGGTAGCAAAATTACCCACTGTCAACTAGAGTCTCACGTTGACAAGTTCGATGACTTGTTTACAACATAGCCCATTCCTACGTAATTCCCACCCTCAGAAATAACCAAACTATCAAACTCAAACAACTTAAAACCATATTTGTTTAGTAGGCTAACAAAAATAATATTCGTCCTCATCTTTGGAACCTGTAAAACATCATTTAGAGTAAGCCTTTTTCCAGATGACAGATTCAGAACCACAGTGCTTTCCCCTAGACCCTTGCTATTGAGGAATTTTCTATGACGAGATATTGCTTGTTTGTATAGGGCTGAGCGTGTTTAATTTTTATGAGATAGAAAGAAGATGTAAAGATCTAAGGATGAAATGGTTGTAGGTTAATAAAGAGGAGTATTTATTATCTCACATTGGAATATGAAAACAAGGAAAGTGGCTTTTATATATAGAATGTTTTCTAAGCTTTATGTTCTGAGACGTACAAGAAAGGAGGGAACTTGTGGTACGATGCCCTCCAACGCTGCGCTCGGCTCGGGCTAGGGCCTGTGACAGTATTGCTGATGGTGTCGGAGCAAAGGCGCATTGGTGCTTTTAAGTACACTTTGCACTTTGGATGTATGCATCAAGCCCTCGTCCTTGAGTCACCAATAATGTTTGGATCAAATTTATTTAATTTTGACTCATGTTAACTGATTTTCTTAAATTTGACTTTGATCAACTGATTAATTGAAATTAATCAAATGGTATGCCTTTTCAAAGAGCTATCGTTGTGGTCTTGAATTTTTCCTAAAAAATCATGGGTAGTGCTAATTGTTACAACCTTTTGGATGAATTGAGACATCAATTAGAAGGTTATATTTCTTTAAAGAGTTGCAACTGATAGAATTTCTAATTTATATTTCTTTAAAGAGTTGCAACTGATAGAATCATTCTCCATAAATATGGATGCCTTACTTCAGATTAAACCGCAAGAAAAATATCTTACAATCATTCTTCTCTCTCAGTCTCTCATAATATAACTTCTGTTCAAATTATAATTTTGTACTTTTAATTCGAAGTGCCTGTTTTATATTGGGAGATAAATTTGCTGTAACTCAGTACAGTAATAGAAGACAAATATTGTCTTAAGGATAGAACAATCTTGTTCAACTCAAACTACTAAATTCTCTACATTCTTATTCAATTTTCTCAACAGTTGTTACTTTTTCATTATTTGTCAAACATTTCGTAAATCTTTAACTGTGAAATATTTTGCCACATTTCTGAATAAAAAAATTAGCCACGAGTACATAATTAATTATGAACATCGTAGAAAAATATTGTATTTAAATTAATACCTTACAACTTTTTAGATTTTTTATCTTGCCTCTCTTTTATGTTAAGGTCCGAGACTGACTTTACTCACTTTGATTTTAACCCAATCTTGTAATTGTTTTACAATCAATTTCGAATCCCCTTATATTGTCAATTCTGTGAGTATTCAACCATGTTATTAGAGCTTTCCTCTTTCAATAGATGTAATTATATAAATACCTCATTGATAAACTCTATGGAATTTTTTTTGCATTAAACATTGCAATTAAAAATTGCAATGATAACATTTATATCGAGTAACAATTATATTATCATTACTATCATTATGCTATTTTCTTGGTCGGTTATGATGTATTGAAATGTAATTAAGAGTTTTCTTTTTTCTAATTTTCCTACAAAAGATCAAAGTGAAAAAGAATAAAAATAATATTAATTAAATCATCAAAGTGGGAAAATAAAATTTATAAAATTAAATGAAAAAAATTTCAAAATTAATTTGATAGACATAGTATACGTGCTTGTACTCAATCAATATACTTTTGCATACGAAAGCAAAAAAATCATTTAAAATATTAAAATTAATTTTTAAATGGCAATAAGAGGTCAAATGAGTTGGATTCTTCATTGTTGGAATGATATATAAGTGTCAATGGACTATAATTGCTTTAATATATACATTGTAAGCATATTTAAATAATAAACACTAAAAAAAAACTTATTTTTTGACCGCCAAATTGGTCAAAAATTCAACAAAAAAGGAAGTCACTAACATTGTCAATGACCGCATTTGTGACCGTTCACAGCGGTCACAAAAAACCTCGTCGCAAATTGAAATTTGTGACCACAAAACCATGGGGTCACAAATTAGTAACCGCCAGCGCAGTTACTAATTTTTTAAACTCCGTCACAAAAAAATTTATAAAAAAGTGAACAAGTAGTTACTAATCAATGACCGATTCAGTAGTCACTGATAGTTGGCCATGTGACCAACTATTCCATTTGTTACCGATTAGTGACCGCCTTTGGATTCACTAATCGATCACAGATTTGTGACCCACCTGCTTGCAGTCACAAATTTTCTGTATTCCCTTCATTTAATGACCACTTTTGGGGTCACTAATCAGTCACTGAGTCATTAATTTTTTTTATTTATAACATTTAATTTAATATATTTATTCAACTTGTTTTTTGTCCTTATTAAAAACAATTTAAAACTCCATCATTTAAAACACAATTTGCATTCCAAATAACACTAAGTAATAACAGAAATTCAATAACGTTGTATAAGAACAAGGGCCCAGATTCCTGCCAATAAGAATTCTAAATCTTATGCCAAAAGCAATAATAGTAACTATAAGATAGAGAAATCTCAATTTTGATGGCACCAGATATGGAAGATACAATTGCTTCTTCAAAGTTTTTCAACATCAATATAGAACATCTAAATAAGTGCCACACAATACATCAAACATGAAGATAGTAATCGATATAAACAAAAGAATTCAATTACCTCACTCACCAAACAAGAATAACATGAAATAATGCAAGAAATATCTAGATTTTTGGCTTAGTATACCCCTATACCATAGATTTTTCAAATATGGAGGAAAAGATGTGTTCAGAAACAACAATTACTAGAGATTTTAAACTTTTATGCTATTGTAGACTTCTCTACTTAGAAAAGAAACAAAATGGGAAATTGTGCAATTGTAGTTAATGAATTGCATACCTTAAGCCTAAATAGAAAATATGGGAACTACCTTCATGTAAGTATCTACATCTGGATCGGGAACAAGTTTGGCCTCATTCTCTCTTTTAATCACTACTAAAAAAAATGCCTTTTAGAGACCCCTTTTTTTGCAACAAATTTTGTGTCGGAAATTTCCAACGCAAATTTGCAACGGATTAGCGACAAATTTTTTCCATTGCAAATTTATGATGGAAAAAATCCGTCACAAATTTGGTGTTTTGCGACGAATTTTTCCATCACAAAATTTTGCAATGAAAAAATCTATCGCAAATTTGGTAATTATAATTTAAAAAAAAATAAAATTTGCGATGGAAATTTTCATTGCAAAATTTTGAATTTTTTTTAAATATACATATCCTATCAAATTAAAACCTATAATTACCCACAATATCAATAATTCTTTGTATTACATACTAATCATTTCATACACTAATATTTAAATATTGTTTTACATAAAATTACAATAATTTTATAACTAAATTAAAAATCAAGTCCCATAGTATAAAATTGTTCAACATATAAATCAAGCCCTAACTAAAACATAAAATTTACAAAATAATGCCAAAAACATTATCTTACAAGGCTTATACTAAATTTTAATACCTTGAAATATCCAAACCTACAATATTAAAATAAAAAAATTACAATAATAAAAAATAGAAACATAAACTAAACTAATAGACAATTCAATACATAATCAAATCATAATCGAGCATAAAATTCATAAAATATAAATTCAAAATATAATCAAATTATAAGTCACAAAATATAAATATAGCAAAATCTAACAAATAATTCAATGTAAATACGTAACCTAAAACGTGTAAATATAACACTTTATTCAATATAATCAAACATAGATCTCATTATAAATCAATTTATAATTTAATATAAATCCAACGTATAACTCAAATTCTAATCGTACATATAATGTGACAAAATCTAACACAAAATTCAATATAAATGTATGATCTAAACATATATAAATCCTAATAAATCAACATATAATTTAAAGTCCAACATATAACTCAAATCCTAATCAACATATAATTCACAAAATATAAATTTAACAAAAATTAACACTTAATTCAAAGTAAATGCATAATCATAACACATATAAATCTAATACATAATTCAATATTGATAT
>JACGDI010004166.1:983672-994314 GCA_014898725.1 Jacaranda copaia
CAACTCTATCCACCGGACTTCCGGACCATTCAGCTCATTGCAGCATCAAATATAATCAAACATACATCTCATCATTATCATGTAAACAATTACAAATCAATTAGCAACAATTGAGAAAGCTCCACCCTTCTCCCAACAATCCATCCTCCTTCACATTTCCACCAATTCTAAACATTTCTAATGTATTGTACTAAAAAATATATATAAAATCAAAATAAGGCATACAAATTTACCTCTAAATGTTCCACACAACTCAACACTTACAGAAAGTATCAACCACCATCAAAATAGCCTACAACATTATGCACATGTTACAAGTGCATATATTTGCAACTTAATTCCAGAAACTAAATTAAAATTTGAAAATATAACATAATTCAATATATAATACCATAAAATTTAACTCAACCCAAAATTCTAATAACATTTTTAATTCAAATAAAAACATAACTCTAACAAATATAACAATATTTAATATGAATATAAAATTTACCTCAAATTTTAGTTAATATATAAATTATTATTTATGTTAAATCAAATTATATTACTAACAAATAAATCGTTTTGAGTTTAACTAACACATAAATCAAATTTTAACTAGCTTTAATAAATTAACTAAAACATAATGGAGATAACTAAAACATGATCAAATATTTTAACCAAAACATAATCAAACATAATCAAATTTTAACTAAAACATAATGAAACATAATAAAATTTTAACTAAAATGTAATCAAACATAATCAAAATTTAACATAGTTGTGAGAATTACCATGATTAATGGAGATAAAGCAAAAAATAAATTCTCTAAGCTTGAAATATTAAACAAATAACAAGATTAGCATTTTTAAAAATTAAAACTAATTTTTTTTAAAAAAAATCCAGATCTAACCCATGGCTAGATCTGGCCAGCCGCAAAAGCTAGGCTGCTGGGCACACCCAACAGCAACAACAACTGCTGTGGCCCTGTCAGCCGGCCGGCATCAACCCCTATCGATCGGCCAATTAAATATTAAATAAAATAAAATAAAATAAAAAGAAGAAGAAGGGGAAGGGGAAGGGGAAGGGGAAGGGGAAGGGGATTTTTCTAACTTCAAACATCTGTGTGGGTAGGGAAGGATTTTATCTCCATTTGATAATTTGCGACAGATATAAATCCATTGCAAATGATTTTGTATTTTTTTAATTTTTTCCACTTTTGCGATGGATTTTTTTGTCACAAATGATTTTTTATTTATTTTTATTTTTTCCACTTTTGCGGCGGATTTTTCCGCCAAAAAAGTTGACTTTTGCGACGAACTTGGATCCATCGCAAAATAGCAATTTTGCAGCGAATTTTATATCCGTGGCAAATTTTTTAAAAAATTCAAATATTTGTGACGGATTTGAAATCTGTTGCAAAATTGTTGTTTTGCTACGTACTCAAATTCATCGCAAAAATTGAATCTATTGCAATTTTTTTATTTTTTAATTTTTTAAAATTTTGCGACAAAAACTTTTGCGATGGAAAATCCATCACAAATTGTGACGAATTTTTTCCATCACAAAATAGTATTTTTTTTAGTAGTGAATGAGCTCGATCATAATTTCTTTAGCGGAAGTAAATAGAGAGACAATAATTGTTTGTAAGAAGTTCTTTTCTTTCACATTTGACTTAGATTTTTCAATATCAGAAGTCTAACTTCTCTGCTTCCAAAAGGGGCAGCGAGATGAGAAATTGAGTATTTCTTTGACTATAATTAACGTTAAGAGATTTTCGACTTCTCTAAGAACCTAAGAAAGTATATTATACTAAAAAACCATATTCAATAGCCAAAATGCCTCACATTTTGTTAAATAAACAAGAATCATTCCAGCAGCAATTAAATAAAGATGTAAAAGCTGCCTAAGTAGCAAGAAAAAGACACACACACACACACAAAATGTAAGGAAGATAGAACTAAATTCATTGTAGCACTTTGAAGCTAAAAACCAAAAACAAGGCTATAGAACTTTCGATATACTTATCAAGGCATTTGATCAAGCAGTTATATGAACAAAAATCTTATCAAATTAATTTTGTGCTAAAGAAAAATTGAATTACCAAAAACATAAATAGTATACCTTCCAAGCCTAATTATACCACTAACACCATTTATGATGCCTATCTTAGCAACTTTTGATGATAAACCTGCAAATTTGGTAAGGTCCTGTAAACAAAAAATTACTTTTAATTTAGAAAACTAAACTTTAATTAGGAAAAACTTACTCAGATTTTAAGTACATGTAGTTAATTTACTCTAAGGCTTCTGCTGTAGAAATAAAAATAAATAAATAAATAAAAAGATGCATATCATATACAGAAATATACAAGTGCAAACATGCAAGGTGTTGGGAAATTAAGCAAAAAATGCAATATCTTGAATTATGTAATTCAGTTCATAATAAATCAAACTTAAACATTTGATTCATATTAAGATGACTTTTCCAACAGACATTGATGAGTACCTGAACAAAACAAGATAGCCAAGAAGAGTATATTAAAAATTCTATTATTAGCTAAAAAACAAAAAGGGCTCAGTGACAAAACAATCAAAAAAGTGGTTTAGATAACTCCATTTCGTTGGCATTTTCTTATGGTCTTTCAAACTGATGGGAGCCTACATAGTCCTAATCAAGCCACTGCCATGGTCAACAGATATATCTAGGGCCACTTAGGCTGCTTCTTGAGGTTCCCATGTATCCAGTTCATCCAGTTGACGGCTAAGTTCTTCCACTCGACTTTTACCCTTGCTACCCTCATATTTGCCAATCTCAATGACTTCTTAGCTGTATCTCTTGCTGCCATGGCAGCTTCTGCTATAAATAGAAATATACCATCCAAGGTAAGAAATAGGAAATGATAATGTAATCCTATGGCCTTAATTGATAGTTCGTTGCGAACGTCACCCCTAGGCAAAAAGAGCATTGGTATTGAAGTTACTATATATGTGTCTAGTCTAGAATGTCATATAATATGGTAAATCCTCCACCTTGCTTGATGTATTTTACACTCTACCTTTAAATATCCAAAACAATCAAAGGGAAGCCACTGATGCATTTGATAAATAGAAACCAGTAAGGAATAATATGGGTCAAGTCTTACTTCATTGGAGCACTAACTTAGAACTCACATATCAGTAAAAAATTTTTTAGTCCCAATATCAAAAGCTCATATATAATATCCAAAAGGAACATCAGCAAATCTGATTCTAAGTTCTCTCTTCTTAATGTAATGAACACGTTAAAGAGCTATGTGGATACAATAGGACTATCTAAAAGCAAGGATAAGAAAATAGGAAAGTGATAGTTAATTGACATCATGTAACAATTTCTGGAGCAATCAAATCAATTCATTACCAATAGTAAACTACAAAGATGAGGAGTTCCTACCACAGCAAAATTAATTAGGATATCACCAACATCCTAAATTTACAAAAGTAGTGTGCTTTATGAACAACGATACGAAAGAACTCATAATTCCAACAAAAAAAATTTATAACACTTTTGCTTCCAAACTCAGGAGAAAACTATTAAGTACATTAAAGAAAACTAAGCATACTTCAACCATCTAGCCTTCCCCCATCCGCAGCTAATCCATGGTAGCAATGTTAATTTTTTTTTTTTGTGTCCATGTAACAAGCTTACCATCCATCAACTAACCACCATTAGATGAAATGCATGCTTTTTTAATCACTAGTTTCAAGTTTTTTAGTACTTGGACAACTTCAAGGAGAATTCCATGCTTATTGACACTATCAACCTAAACAAAATAAAAACTATCAACCAATAAAGATTTATAGAACATGGATACCTTGTCCAAGTTCCAAAAGTCAATGATTAAACAAATCACTTAATGTCAATCAAGAAGGAATTAGGCATTCCTGCATTATAGTTGCATCCTCACAAGAATCATTGTCAATTACAACCCTGCAACAAAAAGCAATAACTAAGCAACTCTAGCTATAAATTTCATAAGAACATTAAACAATAAGTTCAGCAGAAGAAAATTAGAAAAGTTAACATCCTTAGTTCACATGAGGGATTCTATATTAGCAAAAGAAATCCAAAAATATAAATGAAATCGAAAAACCACATTATAGAGAAGCAAACAAGGCATAAAGTGAAAAGCATACTAGAATTAGGCATAATAATAAAAAATTAAAAAAAAAAGACCAGGGGAGGGGGAGGCCAGCAGCCTTCCGTCGGGAGACCTAGCAATTGTTAGCCGGGTAACACCAGCAGTTATTGTCCTCCTAGTGAGAGACGTGTCGCCAACTACTGCTGGCTCTCGGCACGAGCATCTCACCGACAACAGTGTCAGTGAGAGCATTACAGTGAAAAAAAAATACGGAAAAAGAAGAAAAGAAGAAGAGAGGGTATGGGGGGAGGGAAATGAAATGGGTGAGAGGGAAATTGTCACTCTTGTTTTTTATATTTTTATTTTGATAATTTTTATTTAATTATAGTAATTTATTTTTTTATTTTAAAATTTAATATTCACTACTTTGTTATATATGATTCTGATTCATATTTTGACAATTAATATTTTTATATATTATATTTTAATATAATTTTAAAAATTAGATTTTATGATAATTATTGAATATTGACATTTAATTTTAGATATACAGATATAACAATGTTAATCAATAACAATATTCTCTATTATTAATATTTTGGGGTTTAAAATTTATAGAAGTTGTGAGATTTTAGGATTTAGAGCGTAAGTTTTATATTTAGATAAATTTTATTTGTTTTCTAAATTAATAATATTAAAAATCTACAAAATAAAATTATGAAATGATATATTAATCTTATATTATGTGTGTAGAGTATAGTTAAATATTGAAAAATATTTTAAAGTTGTTTGGGATATGAAATATTTGGTAACTTATAAGATGTCAAAAAGTATTTCATAATCATTTTAAGAAAATAACTTATAAAGATTCTAAAATTAAATATTCAAAACTCATAAAGATTCTAAAATCAAATATTCAAAACTTATACTGTTTTTAAAAAAGTAAGGAGTTTTTAACTTATTTTTAAGATTTTAACAAGCTCACTAAATTTTAATTATATTAATTATAAAATTGTCATTAGTAATACCTTACAAGCTCCAAGATCTTATTATCCAAACACTTTTGACTCTGTTCACTTGCATTTTGGGCATTTTCTAGAAAAAAAACGTTTTTGAAAAAATGGATTTTTGGAAGAAAATTGAAGAAAGTGCCAGCAATTTGTTTTTGTTTTTTGAAAATAGGAAAAATTATTTGAAAATGAATTGTTAGTTTGTTAATGTTTTAGTGGAGGGACAAATTTTACTGTAAATATCAAATAAGTTACTTTTTTGTTGAACTTGTAGGAAGAAATTGATTTTTTATGTAATATATGTATGCATATTTATAGTTTGATGATATATGTATGTATATGTATATATATGTAAAGATTGTAAAGAAATTACATGTAATTAATTTAATTCATAATTTATTTTGATATTTTATATATTTTTTTAAAACTTATAAATAAAAAATGATGTATTACTTTAAAGAAAGCATTCATTAATTAAAATTAAATATATATGAAATCACAATTATATGTTAATATTCTTAATATTGACTTACATTAAAAAAATTATTAACTTATAACATAATTCGAATTTTAATTAAAATGAACTATTTTAACTATTTATTATTCCATATTTATGTGTATATAAAACTTAATTAATTATTTAATAAAGATATTCATATATGAATATTTAGTAATAAACAAAATAATTATTTAAAATTAATTTATTATTATATTTAATTTTATATGTACTCAATTATTATTTGAACTAGATTATTAACTAATATATCATATTAAATAGATCAATAAATTAAATATATTATTAGAATATTTAATTATATATAACTATTTATCTATATAAATTAAATATAATTTATATAAATATAATAATTCATTTAGATAATTAAATAAATTAATTTTTATTAATATAATAAGTTATTTGAATAACTTGAAGCATTATAGAATTAATACGTTATTTGCTAGATGAATTATTTAGCAATAAATAAAGTAATTATTTAAAACTAATTTATTAAATTAAATTATTATTATGTTAATATTAGATGGTAATGAAATATTTATAATTTTAAGAAATGACATGATTAATAATTAATAGATATTACTACTTTCATATTATAATTTCGCACTACATGTTATCGGAACATGTAATATTATTTATTAAATTAAAATATATTATTTAATTGTACCTGAAATTTATTTGACTATACAAACAATAAGTTATTTAAATGAATTATTTAATAATATATGTAATATTTATCTATTTAAATTATAATCTATAAAAATATAATATAATTAGACAAATTAATTTTATCAATATAATAAGTTATCTAATTAACTTAAAATATTATATAATTATTTAATGACCACTTTTGTGACCCAAGCAAAATCGATCACTAATTTAGTGACCACTTTTGTGACCCAGGTCATTAATTTGGTGACTGCTTTTGTGACCCTAGAAAAATCAGTGACCACTTTTGTGATCCCAAGAAAAATTGATCACTAATTTAATGACCTATTAGTGATCATCATGTTTGGAGTTACTAATTCTGTCACAAATCAATTACTAATCCATTATTATTTTTTTAAGTTTTAAATAAAATCGATCACAAAGGGGTCACAAATCAATGATGGCTGGGAGCGATCACTGTTTGGGAATTATTAAAGCCAATTTTTTGGTAATGAAATTAATTCAATCAGAGCAATAATTAGTGAATATATATCAATAGCAAACTTATGACTTACTAATAGATTGTATATTGTATTATTAGAAATAGACATGTCAGTGGGGATTATTTAGTTGGATTCATTGTGAACCTCTGCCAATTGTTTTACAATATGGGGTTTATAATATAAGAATTATCCCTACAATAACTAGTAATAGGGTTTTGAGTATTTGGTAGTAGTTTAACTCCCTCAATGGTCATGCGTATGTTTTGGAATTTTTTTAGTTATTTTTGAAGAAAAAAATTAAATTATAATTGTAGAATTTTAAACCCTCATTAGTTTTTCAAAATTTTAATTCTTTTACTTATTTGAATACTAACTTTAAATCGAATAAAGACAAATTTTGAATTGATTTTGAAGCGAAGTGTTATTATGGGGTAGGGGAAGGGGAAAAAAATGGCTTTGAAGAAAGAAATTGAAATTCCCAATGCTTCTTCAAGCTCAATAAAACATGCCAACCTCGAGATGCTTTGCTTCTAACTCTATAAGGTTTCAAAACAAAACTTAACCTGAGTCTTGGTTAAGAACCACAATTATTTATATTTCACAAGGTGCACAAACTAGGGGTATGAATTTATAATCAAATGAGTGAGTTGATTCCATAATTATAATTTCATTCTATATTAGACCAAACTAAAATAGAGTTTTTTTTTTTTTGAAATTCATCATTTTTAGCTTTGATTTTATAAAATTAAAAGAATATAAAACTCAAATATGGATTTCAGATAAAAATCTTCCTCTAATTTATAGCACTTGGAGATAAATTAAAAACCCATTTAATACTTTTAATTTTATGTTTTTTCAATGAAAAAAGCATCTTTATAAAAATTAAAAAATATTCCTAAAAGTAACATCCTCAAAATTTAGTGCTAAATCTAGCTAGTTAATTCAAATTTCATCAATTTATTTCTGTCCCTATTTATTGCTGTCAAATTCTCCTTAATTTTCCACCGTACTGCTAAGAGCTCCTCCACTTTGCTGTGCTGCCACCAATCTCTCCACTGTGTGCTGCTACGCCGCCAACTACCTCCATTGTGGCACGCAGCCACCTCCATTCACTATTCAACCCCACCTAAGACAAACACAGACATACAAACTGGTCCGCCCATGCAAGGCTGCCGATAACCTGGACAGCAGTAAACTGTTGGAAATTGGAATGGTCGTATTCCCCCATAGTTCGTTTCTACCACATAATTTTTATGTTGGTAGTATAACTGCAATAGATGCAATCCTGAGTTTTGTGTTTAATTCTGTCTTATACCAAAAAAATTTAACTACAGAAAAGAATTAAGAATATATATTATTAATAAAGCATCTACTGTAGTTAATTTTTAGCACATATATGTGTGCTACAATAATTTTAGCACACATATAGATCAAAATTGCTACTAAAATAACAAAGGTAGGTACAAATAAAAAAAAGGGAAAAAGAAAAAAAAATCCACAGGCAGATCGCACAGGATGGAGGACCAATTAAAGTTGATTTGGTTATAAGAGCAGCGGTAGCAACAGATAGCATGACCTCCCTGAGTCGTGACGTTACTCGGCTCGTTGGCATCAATCTTCAGTTTGTACAGTTAAGATTGCAGACATGACATATTTATTGCGATTTGTGACGGCAATGCTTACTCTAAATTGCATTCAATGGCTACTGCAGCTCTTTTTCACTGATTTGAGCACCCTTGCCCACGACGTGTTACTTGGTCTATATTGAAAATCCATCTCTTATTAACATCTGCACAACAACACACTCAATTATTCTCACTATGTAGTTCCAACTTTCTTTTTTCTTTACACAATTCCTAAAACAAAATTTTATGTTCTAAAAAGTATTTTCTTAAATTATTAACTAATACTACTAATTGTCAACTGTTATGTTAGGATTTAACTTTGTTAATTGGAAATCAAGTCTGACTTGATTTTTTAAACGGAGAGAATTGCAATGAACCCCAGGTGATTGTTTAAATAGGCACAAGACCTAATATGAAAAAAAAAAATACAAACAACTCCATTATATTTTTGGAAATTATGCAACGAGCATCCCTGAAAGTGTTCGTGTAGCTCATGAGATGTGGGTTTGTGTGTGAGTGGGCATGTATATTTGTAGATAAAAAGACAATTGTACCCTTTATCCGATGTTGAATTTGTTTTTTAAAGAAACAGTCCAAATTGCATTACGTTATTTTTTTTAAAAATATATTAAAAATATATAATATATTATCATATATAATATAATACATACATGTAATGTATATAAGTTAATATTACATATATGCTATGGGTATGTTGGATGAGCCCTAGTAGCCCAATAGTATAGGCCTAAGAGAGATAGCCTTGTATCCAATATCGCCATTGAGCCCAAATCAACTAGATGAGCCCTTTTGCAAGCATCCAATATTGAAAATGTCAACCTCAGGGATGTCGACAAATTTTTGGACTGTGTGTGGTTGAGTAGACATACAATGACGCTCAAGAAGGTTCATGACTTCATCTTTCTCGGCCAAGTACGATTGAGCAAATCTACAGTTGTGGTGTCTATGGCGGCTGCAATATTAATTGTAGCGTCTGCCATCAGTCATGTCCGTATTTAATACAGCCAAACCACCATTATGTTTGTATTTAATGGTTATGTCAGTCCATCATCTCCGAATTAGTAGTGGTATGGGCGTCCTTTGTTGCTAGTCAGTCATAAAAATAGTGGCAAACTAGGTTGAAAAGACCTATTATGCCCCTATATGGAATGAGAAAGAACTAAACCACAATGAGGAGAGAATTGTCTTTTCCATTTTTCACCAACCACTATAAATACCCTCTTTCCGGAGTCATAGGTATTCTATTCTATTTCTCTCCAAGCCATTATTTTGTCAAATTGCTTTCTAGTCGAACATATATTAACTTAAGCATCGAATGGTCTTAGATGAGGACTCTCTTGGCTAGCCTGATATTTGTTCTCTTGTTTCAAGATTTGGCCCACTTTCTTTCTCCCTCCATTCACACATAACTTTTTGGTCAACCATTTTCTTTGGTCGAAGACAGGAGTTTTACATACAAGAAAACCCTTCATCATTTGGTATTATTTGTGGGAAACTTGAATTCACAATCAAGAAAATGATTAACACTAGGTACACCACATTCAAAAGGCAGAGTGACTATAAATCACCACCACCACCCCTTCACCACTGCAACCACATCAGATAGTGACTTTGACAATCCCATAACTTATGCAAATCATAAGCGATTAGATATCAACACAACTCTCAATGTAACTATTAGTTGCCTTACAAAGACATAATATTCAGCCTGTCGTGGCCGCTAGCGCAACCTAACATCCTTCCCACTAGGAAGAAGGGCTCCCACAAGATGACAAACCAAGGAATGAAACTCAATTCCATACCAACATGCATGTTGCTAACCCTGGGTGATACCCATGAAAAGAAGCCCCTTGCCAACCTTGTGAAAATGTAGCAGATTCGATTAATCATTTTGTTTAACCCAATTGAGCACAACAACATGATAGGGTCGACGTATGGGACCTCAACCAAGTAAAGATTTATCTCGAGTTGATCGCGATAAATGGGAGAAGGTTTCACACCAAGTTCAATGGCTGAACAAACACCTAGAAATAATTTCCAAACAAAACATCAAAAGAAACCTCCAACCTAATAGTACACTACGACTTCGATGTGAAAGAGAATCCCTTTTCATTCAGGAGATAATTGATGAGTGCATAGCAATTGATGCAAAGATTTCGACCAACCTCCCTAGATATGATAGATCTAGTGATCCTAATGAGCATCTCCTACAATTCGAGCA
>JACGDI010004166.1:997119-1027952 GCA_014898725.1 Jacaranda copaia
CCTAATCCACCGAAGTTCCGGACCATCAAGCTCTTTGCAGCATCATATATATATATATATGAATGCTAATAAATACACTCATTAAGATATAATATCATCTGTGTGTGTGTATTTGCATATATTTACTCATAATATATGTATATTTAATATATAAATATCCATTAATATATATAATTAGGTATATTTATATATATTTTTAGATATATACATATTATTTTCTCTAAAGATACATAAAAATATATGAAATTATATGCATATATTTATGTAAATAAATACAATGTTTTATTAAATTAGCATTACATAAATTAGTAGGCATAAATTCAATTATGGTTGATCATTGTATAACTAGTTATCACTTATTATTAGTCATTGATTGGATCTACAAAAGGATACAAACTCTAACATAGGAATTTGGGTGTAATTATTAGTTAAAAGAAAGCTTTATTGCACAAAAAACTTAGAACCCCACTTCTACAAAGGATGGCTAGAGAGAGGAAATAGAAATAAACAACACAATGAACTCACACCCTCTAATTTTGTCTCATCTTTAATAGGATACTCCATAAACAAAAAAACAATCAAAGATCAAACAAGAAATGTAGAGTCACCTATCAAAATAAAAATATAAAGAGAAAACTTCTAATCTACTAGCCAAGAAATGCATGAGATCTATGTAAAGTAGGTTAGCTGTCTTCAGAAAAAAGATAATTGTTTCTCTCTCAAATTTGATCTAGAAATGCATTTTTGTCCTGAGACACATATATAGAAGTATATTGGATGTCTTACCACTTTTTTCTTCACAATTTATGTGTCTCGTTTACATGCAAAGTTAAGGATGTTAAAATTGGCATATAATAATCATAAAGTAATTATATATATATATATATAAAGATTTAGTGAAAATGCTTATTTCTTCCATATTTTGGACCTTATCTATACCAATCCATATGTTAATTCTAAAAAATAAAAGAATTGATAGTCGAGATTACTATAACCTTGTTCACTTTTATTTCAAGAATATTTGTAAAGAAAGTCTACATGTATCAGTCCCTAAAGCACAACAACTTCCATTATCTAGTATCTCAAAAGTGTGAAGGGCGGAAGGGCGTGAAACTCCACCTTTTAACTAAATTGATCTTTTGGCATTTGAAAGCTAAAATATATTGCAGAGGCATAACCCATCCTGTAGCAGCCAACAATCCCTTCGTTTCATCTAACTGACTTGAGTTAAAATCACCCCAAACCTTTACACTAGTTCCTGTGACTGCCTCATACCAGTCAATAGAAAACACTTGGGATCAAAGGCGAGGATTATTCACAATCATAAAGGTAGTTATGGGTATGTTAACATAGCAAATAAGCCATCCCAGGTTGTTCATCTCCAGAGCCTGATGCAATGAGAAGTCAACAAGGCCAACTTTCTCTTGAGAATTTCACCATGTCAGGAGACATAAAATTGTTGCCATCAAGGAGTCGTCCGCCATCAAGGAATCCCTCATCGTTGGGAACATCTTTCACTATATGCTCGTATCAAACTTTTGGAAAACTTCCTATTTTGTGCCTATGCATGTGCTTATGAGGAAGAGATTTGTTGTGTGGGTATGTGCAATTTTGTATGAGAAAAAGGGCAAGAGATTTGCATAGGAATTTGGGGGATTTGGGGAGAAATATTTTGAGAAAGAAGAAAAATCGGGAGTTTCTCAATTCGTTTATATAAAAGGCTTAAATAATTTTTTAATTTCCATTTTTGAGAACATTTCAAATATTATGGGACAAGTTAGTATAAGAGTCATATTATACATTTAATTACTAAATTCAAATATGACACTTTTGAAAAATATCCTTAAAAAGTGTTTATAAAACACTCCCAAAAAAGAGTTGTAATAAAATTATAAAAACGTAACATTTTCTATAAAAGTATCTCTATAACATGTGTTTATAAGATACTTTTTATCAAGTGTCATGATAAAAAATTAAATAAGTTGAATAATGAGGCACATTTTTATTAAGTGTCTCAATAGATATATTATTGGGACATTTTTATAAATGTGTCACTTAAAATGTGTCATATTACACCTTTTTTCTAGTAGTGCAAGATGTTGGTCACCACACTTCAGGGAATAGTGCTTGAATGGTTTGTTAAGTTTGAGTTCGTATCTATCTTCTCTTACAACAAACTTTGTGACAAATTTCTCCACTAATTTGCTAGTAGAAGAAAAGCAAAGCTTCCCCACACTCACCTTCATACAGTGAAGCAGAATGAGGGAGAATATCTTTGGGATTTCTTTGTCAGGTTCAATACTAAGGTGTTGAAGATTGAAACCCCCAGGATCAAATTCTTGATCAACATGCTATTACTCAAACTTAGGAATAAAAAGTGTGCTAATGCTCTAGTTAGAGAGAGACCACTCTCAATGGATGAATTGCTCGACCTTGTAGAGAGGTACATGACCCAAGAAAACATGAACAAGATGAAATATAGAAGCATAGAGAATGATAAAAAGAAAGCAAAGGAGAAGGATAACAAATATAAAAAAAGATGGCCATTGGTCCCCCATCAAAAAATTCCTTAATTACACCTTATTGAACACACATAGAAAGGAGGTCCTATTTGCCATCAAACATGACAACTATTAACCCTATGATGATTTATATTATTTTAATTATGACAAAATTACATGCCTAAATTATATGTTGACAACATGCAATCGAATTATGAATATCTTTTTATATTATCTATTGGAATCTATTTATGCGTTAGAACTTACTTTTGTAATTAAAAGATCTCTTGAAGAATATAGCTTGATTCACTCTTTATAACTTAGGAAAGAAATTATATCATGTTGTAATCATTGATACATCCTCAATTTATAGAACTAATGCATGCTTACTCACATATCCTGTTTCCTTATTTGATTCCAATGAGCACGTACCTAAATAAGAATTCATAGCCGTTGGACATATGCATATACATATGAAAATGTGCAATACGATTATGCAAGAATCACTTAGTTGGGAAAAGATCTTTGTTGAGTATTTTGAGGAGTTGTATAATACTCTCATACACGTTTTATGCTTATGTGTTGCTAATTCCTTGTTCTACATGTATTTTCGAGGGACCTTGTAGTCAAAAAGGTTAAAAATAGCTTGCCTTCAACAAACCTAGGAGAGACGAGGACAAGGTAATTTGTGTCTTGAAGGATGTATTGGTAAAGAGGGACAGGATTCATATCTACTCTTGAGGTACCCCATGAAGAGAACTAATCAGTGCTTTATTACTCTAAGGACCTCTAGGTGAAGAAACCAATAGAGCAGTATTATCTAGAATCTTTGGTAATGTTTTGGGGTTTGATCTAAAAAGAGGGTCTAAAGCTTGTCGTATAGAGTGGCAACAAAGTGTGTATCAATCTACAGATGTTGTGCAAGTGAATCTAATAGAAGTTCTCCCAAACCTATTCACAAAGTGGCTGGTTTTGCAATACTCTGGAATATACCTTATCCTATTTGGGATTCCAATTTGGCTCTTTGCGAAGAGCTGATTTTCCCCTCTATTAGGGTGTTTCTATTCCTTAACTTTCATTTTGTCAAATTACTACTCTTAACTATAAAACATTATTATATTTTTAATTGATTTAATAGGCTCAAAATTTTAAATGGAAACTTAGGTAGATGAGTAGGCTTGCCTAACCTCTATAAATACTAGTGTCATTTTACTTCTATTTTACTGCTTTATTTATCACTGATCTAACAAGTAGGTTAACTGGTACTTGCAAATTCTAGTCAGTAACTAAAACTATTTTTTGCAAAAGACTTCAACTATTTTGGAAAGCCAAAAAGTATTTTGAGTGACAATTTTTGTTGCTTTCAAATCCCCTAGGCCTAATTTACCCTCCCTCTTAGGCTTATAATTACTCACAATTGGCATCAAAGCATTAGTTCTGTATATTGTGGTGCAACTACTAGAGTAAAAGATCCTATGGCTACTAACACTCTTGATATCTTTGCAGAAAGGCAATCACACAATCTGCTTCCACTATTTGATGGTTCCAATTATGCTATGTGGAAAAATAAGATGCAAGAATATATAATTGCCTTGGATTTTTATTTATGGGGTATGGTCAGTGAAGGGCCAACAATTCTACTAAAATTGGTTGATGGACAGATGGTTCTAAAGAAGTGATGAGAATTTACCAATAATGATAAAAAGATCATCTCAATGAATGCAAGGGCTAAAATAATTCTATTGTGTGCTCTCACAAAAGAGGAGTATAAGCGCGTTAGTACATGTACTATAATAAAGCAAATATGGTAAATATTACAAGTGACCCATAAAAGTATAAGTCAAGTTCAACAACAGAGAATTGTGTTTCTCATTCACAAGTATGAAACGTTCTACATGAAACCTAATGAAACCATAAGCCAAATGTACATGTGTTTCATGGAAATTATAAATCCTATGTTCGCCCTTGATAGAATTATGAACGAGGATAAACAAGATTGAAAGATTCTTAGATCACTTTCCAAGGAATGGATGCCAAAAGTTACTGCTATTTAGTAAGCTGGTGACTAAGCAAGATGGCCATAGGTGAATTGATTAGATCTGTCATGTTCTATGAGATGACGCTGCTAAATAAAGATTAAAGTTTGGAAACAAAAGTAAAAAAGAATATTGCTTTTATTATTGGTCATCATTTCAACTTAGGACTTCAAGAAGATTTTGATGAGGGCCAGATTGAGAATGAAATTGTTCTAATTTCTTGGAGATTAAAGTAAGTGATGAACCTCAAAATGAAATTCTGAAACAACAAATCAAAATTGAAAAGAACCAGTTTAGAAGCTTAAAGTATCAAGCCACCTCACTGCTACAAATGTAATATAATTGGACACAGAAAACAAAATTATCCCTGATTAAGCAAAATTTTAGAACAAGCCAAAGTTAAGGCAATGGCAACTATATAGGACAAATATGATAGTGACCAATTTGACAATGAAGAGAATTGCTTCATGGTAAATCAAGTAAGTACCTCTTCATGTTTTGATTATGATTCCAGTGATGAAATTGACATTAATAAGGATGTGTAAAAATTTCTTAAGCTTTACAAAATTCGTGTCAAAATACTTATTGATAAGAATAAAGCTTTACAAGATAAAATGAATTATTTGTAGGAAGAAATGGATAGAGTTCATAAAGAAAAATTTGAAATTCAAATGGCTAAATATAGATAGACTTGATGCTGAATGCAAAAAGAAAATGAATCATTGGCTTACTAAAGAAAATAACTTATTGAAGACACAAACTGAGAACATGAGCTATGAAATTAAAGGAAAATAGTTGTTGAATAATGTTGTCTTGCTAGGGATGATTTAGGTGAATGGTCCACTAGTGTCAAACACACACATATACATGTTCCACCTAGAAATAGTGCTAAAAAAGGGGTCAAAAATTTAGAAATTGCATGAATCAGAAAAATACCAAACCTGTTTCAACAACTTCCAAAAGAAATTTCAAACCAATTTGAAAAACTTGCTTTACTTGTGGTAGACTTGGTCATGTCAATTATAAATGTTTGATTGAGAAACTCATTGGTACTAAGTTTGTTTGGGTAAGAAAGTTATCTACTACTAATCATCAAGGACTCAACACAGTTTAAGGACCTAAAACAAATTAATATTTTGCTTGTTCATATCAAGGAACATTCCTATAAACAAAAGCGGTACTTGGATAGTGGATGTTCCATGCATATGATAGGGGATGTGTCCATATTCCTTAGGCTTAACAATTATCTTGCAAGAAATGTTCTCTATGTAGACAACACAAAAAGATGCATAATAGCTAGAGGTACCATTGGTAAGCAAACTAGTACTATTTTTGATAATTTATTGCTTATTGAGGGTCTTAAGCATAACTTGCTTAGTATTAGTCAACTATGCATTAAAGGTTATAAAGTTAAATTCCATCCTTCTCATTGTGTTATTAAGCAAAATGAGAAACTAGTTTTTACTACTACCAAAGATGGAAATATTTATTGTATAACCCTTGATGATTTAACATGTTAAATGTGGAGTGTTTAGTTATTTCAGATGAAGAATGCTGGAAATGGCATAAAAGATTGGGCTACGTAAACATAGAGCTTATATCACATCTCACAAAGAAAGATCTTGTCAAAGGGATACCAAAGTTAAACTTCTCCAAGGATAAGATATATGATGTATGCCAAAAGGGAAAACAAATCCGAACATCTTTCAAATCAAAGAATGAGGTCACATTTTCCAAGCCACTGGAACCTCTACATATTGATCTATTCAAGCCTATGAAAACTGCTTCCCTTGGAGGTAAAAGATATTTGTTTGTCATACTAGATGATTATATCATTTTACATGGGTTCTTTTCCTTGCTCATAAAAATGATGCTTTAAATGCTTTCATTCTACTCACTAAAAGGCTTCAAAATGAAAAAGGTTATTTCATTAAGAAAATTTGAAGTGACCATGAAATCAAGTTTGATGAAATAAACTTTACTTTGTTTTGTGAAGAACATGGTTACATTCATGATTTTTTTACTCCTAAGACTCCCAACAAAATAGGGTGGTTGAAAGGAAAATTTAGATTTTGCAAGAAGTTGCTAGAACCATGCTTAATGAATATGATCTTCTAAAATTCTTTTGGGGTGAAGTTGTGAATAAGGCTTTTTATGAGTCAAATCATGTCTTCTTAAGACCACATTTGAGAAAAACCCTATATGAATGGTAAAATTTCAAATATTTCTTATTTTTGTGTCTTTGATTGCAAACGTTACATTCTCAATAACAGAAATATTTGACAAAGTTTGATTACAAAGTTGATGAAACTATCTTTGTTGGTTACTCAATGCATAGTAAAGCCTATTGTATGTTTAATAAGAGAAAAAGAATGGTTCAAGAATCATGCATATTACATTTGATGAGACTAACTTATATTACACCAAGGAAACCTTGAGTAAGGAAATTGTAGGATTCAAAAAACCAGTTGAGATTTTGGACCCTGAGCTAACTAATTCAAATTAAGAGGAATTAGAATCTCTTTGAAAAATAATTCTTACTGCTAATCTTGATTTTAGTGAATTAGTAGAATGGATCCAACAAAGAACCAAAAAGTTTAAACAAACTTCTAGTTATCCAACTGACAAAAGCATTGGAGATCTTCAATCTGGAGTAACTACTAGATCCAAATCCAGACAAATTCCACCAGATGGATCCAACTGTGCTCTCATATTAATGATTGAACCGAAAGATGTCAAAGAAAACTAACAGATCTATTCTAGATTGAAGCAATGAAGAAAGGACTGGCTTAGTTTGAAAAGAATGAAGTCTGAAAGCTGGTAGAACAACCATCAAACCATCTAGTCATTAGTACCAAGTGGGTGTTCAGAAATAAGCTAGATGAAACCAATAAAGTTACTAGGAATAAAGGCAAACTTGTAGCAAAAGGCTATAGTCAGCAAAAGGGCATTAACTATGATGAAATGTTTGCTCCCGTTGCAAGGATAGAATCAATTAGAATGCTTCTTACCTTTGCATCTCATAAAAAGTTTATGCTTTGTCAAATGGATGTAAAAAGTTATTTTCTAAACGGATTGATAAAAGAAGAAGTTTACATTGAGTAAACCCCTAATTTTGAAAATCAAAACTTTCTTTATCATGTTTTTAAACTAACAAAGGCTTTATATGGACTAAAACAAGCCCTTAGGGCTTGGAATGATCGATTGAGTAATTTTATCATAAACAATAGTTTTTCTACTAGAATATTAGATACCATATTATTCACTAAGCACCAAGAAAATGGCTCTTTTATTGTTCAAATTTATGTCAATAACATTATGTTTGATGCTACTGATGATCTATTTTATCAAAAGTTTGCCTAAAAAATCAACTAGGAGTTTGAGATGAGCTTAATAGGAAATCTCAACTTCTTCTTGAAACTTCAAATGAAGCAAACTTAGAAAGGGACATTAATTTTGTAAGAAAAATATACTGTGGAGCTTCTAAAAAAGTTCAAAATGAATGAATGCAACCCTACAACCACTCCTATGAGTACAAATACTAGGTTGGAACTTAATGAGGATGGTAAGAGTGTAGACGAGAAAGTTTATAGAGGTATGATTGGTAGTTCACTTTATTTAACTGCAAGCTATCCAAATATTATGTTTCCAACATGCTTATATGCTAGATTCTAGTCTGGCCCAAAGGAATCTGATTTGATTGCTGCTAAAATAATATTGAGATATCTTAAGGGAACATTTAAATATAGCTTATGCTATCCACATTCTAAATATTTTAATTTCGTATGCTATTTTGATATAGATTATGCTACTTGTAAGAGAGATAGGAAAAGTATCAATGGAGGTTGTCAACTATCGAAAAGTTGCCTGATTTCATGGTCCAGTAAAAAGCAGAGTGTAGTTACATTAACTACAACCGAGGTGGAATACATGGCCTTGGAAAATTGCTATACCCAAGTATTATGGATATAGTGTATCTTACATGAATTTTGTATTAATGTGCCTGGCATGCCATTTTATGTGATAGTTCAAGTGCTACTAAAATTTATAAAAATTCATTTTTACCTTTATGCACAAAACACATTGAAATTAAGCATCATTTCTTGCGTGATCATTTAAATAAAGGTGACATATCAATTGATTTTGTGTCTACTGAAAATCAGCTTGTAGATATTTTTACTAAAGCATTGGAGGAAAATAAATTCATTGATATACAGAATAAATTAGGAATAAAATCAAATTTTGATTTGGTGGGAGAAATAAACCATGATTAAACTTGGTAGTTATTCCCTCTTGAAAACCACCTAATATCACTAGATTTTCCTTCCCCCATTACCATTTTTATTCCAAAATTCTTAGCAATTATGATAATTAACTGATCTACTTTTCTAAAACACATTTAAGCCTCTTTCATCATCTTCTTTTACGCATAGAAACCCTCATCTCGTCTTTTCTTCATTCTTCTAAGTTTTCATAGCAGAGAATCCCCTTTCTTATCTTTCTCTGTCGATCTTTTCCAAAAGGCCAAACAAAAAAAGCTCTTAGGCTGCTAGACCTTCTTCTTCAAAGAAAAATAGACCCTCTTCTTCCTCATCCGAACCCAATTCTCTCGAAGTATCCGAAGCTCCTCTTCTACTAAAATGGTATAACTTCAACTCTAATGATGAAAAATTATCTTCCTTTAATAAACATAAGTTCTTAGACTCTGAGGAACCTAGTATTAAGGACACCCCTATGGGTGGTTCAAATAAGGGTCTGTCAAGCCCTAAGTTCCCTGTCCCAGTCAATTTTGCAGAAGTTGCCAATTGGAATTTCAATAAGGTTCCCTTATCTCTTAAATTCCACTATTGAAGTTGAAAAATATTTTCATCAAAAGATTTTTGGCAGGAATTTGAATAGGGGAAGAGCGGTTAATTTTGATTTGTTGCAAAAATCTCCTACCATTGATCTCATGTGTAATCTGAAATAAAATAGTTTTTTGAAACTTGATGAAAGATCTTATCCATATCTGGAAAAAGTTGCTTTATTCTAATCTTATCTTCATTCAATCTAAAAATAATGTTTCCATTGAACCTTATGTGTTTGGGAAATGAATTGTGTTGTTTCATCAAAACTAAATTTTATACTTGATTTTCCTAATGACGGTACTAAGTTTTATAATTTTGGAGACTTATTTGATACCAATATCACCTATGATGAAATCACCAAAATGTTTTGTGGTGGTGAACAATATACTTCATCTAGTAGGGTTGCTTTAAATAAGTTGAAGATTGAACATATTTTGGTTTATGAAATGCTCAGTTGTATTTTTTTCTCTTCTTTGATATCTAGTGGTTGTCATTCTATTGATCTTAATTTAATAAGTGTCTATGTGATGGCTAAGGCTGTTAGACAAGAACAGGTCAATATTGGCTTTATAATTTTGAAATACATGGTCTATTCCTTGTCCCATAAAGCTAAACATTTTCCCCACTCCATGTTCCTTACTCATATTTTTCAAGCATGAGGGAGTTTTCTTATCAGGTGCTTGGATTGATAGAGAGTGTGATTATAAAATCTTAGACCTTGCTAGCCTTAGAAAAATAAAAATCTAGTATGCTAAGGATAATGGATAGTCTAGGGTGTTGATAGAACCACTTAGCAATATCAAGCTTTATCCTCATAAAACCAAAATTTTAGTATCTACTAGCTCAAAATTTGAAGAATCCAATCCTATTCTCCCCACTCTCATAAAATACTAAGAACAACTCAAAGGAAAGCTGGTAAGGTGAATGTTGGACTTGAAGCTAAGATTAGAGATCTTAGTAAGGCTATGGAGACTCTTGCAAGACGTTTGGAAACCTTTGTCCATTCCATAGATTACAAGCTCAAGCATCTTCTTCACAAATCCAGTGGCACTCATGCTAGTGTTATTCAACTGAAAGAGAAAGTTATAGCTTTTCTGAATGTTTCTTAGGTCCTTTTTGATGCTGAAGAGAGAGAATAGTAAATTGAAAATTTGAAACTCTTTTGAAATTCTTTCTCTTATTATTTTATCTATTGGAATTTATCTGAACGCTAGAACCTTTGATACTCTTACATACTTGGATGACAAACAATTTTATGGGCCTATAAACTTATTATTCTGGATTATTAGTTTTTGATAACTAGGCCTATTATTGATCAATTATCTAGTATCTATTGGTACTTATTGTTTCTCTAGTTTCTTGAGTTCGTAGAAGGGGGAGCAAAAATTGCTCTTTATAGAGGGATCACAAATCACTCTCAAACAGAGAGAGCACAAACTAGTAAAACTAGGTACATTTACAAGGGGGCTCAGGTAATATCATTCCTCTCTATTCAAATTTTGTTATCAACAAAAAGAGGCAGATTGTTAACTCATTGATGATTTACATTACTTTGATTATGGCAAAATCACATTCGTAAAATTATGTGTTGAAAGCATGCAATTGAATTATGAATATCCTTTTATAATTTCTACTGGAATCAATCTATGTGCTAAAACTTACTTTCCATAATTAAAAGATCTCTTGAAGATTCTAACTTGATTCACATCTCTATAACTTAGAAAAGAAATTATATCCTACTATAATCATTGATACATCTGCAATTTAGGAAACTAATATATATTTACTTAAATATTTTATCTCCTTATTTGATTCCAGTAGACACTTACCTAAATACAAATTTATAGCAGTTGGAAATAAGCATATAAATATGAAAATATGTAGTATTATTGTGTAAGAGTCACTTAGTCAGGAAAATATCTTTGTTTAGTATTTTAAGGAGTTGTATGATATTCTCACACATATTTTATGTTTACATGTAACTTATTTCTTGCTCTACGTGTATTTTGAGGGACCTTATGGTAAAGAAGGTCAAGGGGAGCTTCCCTTTGATAGACCTTAGGGAGATGAGGACAAGACGATTTATGTCTCGAAGGACCTAGTGGTGAAAAGGTACAAGAGTCATATATGCTCTTAAGAGACCCTATAAAGAGAACAAATTGGTGCTTGGTTGCTCTAAGAACCTCTAGGCAAAGAAACCAATAGAGTGGTACTATCTGGAATCTTCTATAATGTTTGAGGTTTTGGTCTAAAAAAAAGTCTAAAGCTTGTTGTACAAAGTGGTAGTAACTCATGAATCAATCCAGAAAGGTTGTGCAAGTAAATTTAGCAGAAGTTCCCCTGAGCTTGTTCACACAGCAACTGGTTTCGTAATGCTCTAGAATCTACCTTATCTCGATTGGGATTCCAGTTTAACTTTTTGCAAAGAACTAATTTTCACCATGCTAGGGTTTTTTGTTCCTTAACTTTCATTCTATCAAATTACTGTTCTTAATTGTAAATCATTCTTGTACTTTTAATTGATTTGATAGGTTCAAAATCCTAAATAAAAACTTAGGTAGAAAAGTAGGCTTTTCGAACCTCTATAAATACCAATGTCATTTTACTTCTATTTTACTGCTTTATTTATCATTAATCTAACTTATAGTTTAACTAGTACTTACAAATTTCAATCAGTAACTAAAACTATTTTCTACAAAAGACTTAAATTATTTTGAAAGGCTAAAAAGTATTTTGAATGATAAACTTCTGCAGTATTAAAATTCCTTAAGCCTAATTCACCCCCTCTTAGGTTTGCAATCACTCACAACAACCTCCTTAAGAAATCAAAAAAGTTAAACGAGGTAGTGGCCATGAAAAACTCCAAGAAATATTGCCACTTTCACAAACAAAAATGTCACGACACAGAGGACTACTTCAACATCCATGGTGAAATCAAATGGCTAATTTAAAAAGAACATCTAAAAAAATTATTGATGATAAAGCCTGACAAGAAAGCTAAATTGATCAGACTCTCCGTAGAGAAAGGTCAGTCAACCCTAGAAAAGATGATAAAAGAAAGAGGAAAGTCGAAGAAGAATGCCACCCGATGAGGTGTAATTGATACCATTGCAGAAAGACTAATAGAAGGGGACTCAAAAATAGTGAGTAGACAGGTCCAAAGATAGCTTGAATCCACCAAGTCTATGGGGGCTAAAACAGTCTTTCAATTATCTACTAGTACAAAGCCTATCTCTTTCTCATATTTTGATCTCTCACCTAGGGGACCAGGGGGCTGACAAAAAAATAAAATTGCCTACTTGTCGTGATGGTGGAAATTGCTAATTTTGAGGTTAAAAAAATTCTAATTGATAATAGTAGCTCTGCTAACATAATTTTCTAGTCGACCTTAGAAAGAATGAAGTTGGGTAAGCTTAAGTTTGTGCCAGTATGTACCCCACTTGCCAGGTTCAGGGGGACCAAGATCATCTTGGTAAGATTTACAAGTCTATCCATTTCATTTGGTAAGGCACCTAAGAAACGGACCCTGATGATTAATTACTTGGTGGTTGATGCCCTATTCATCAGGGGCCAGTACTGAATGATTCAAGAGCTATTGTTTCTATCTACCACATTACGGTTAAATTCCCTATAGTGGCTAGAACTAGCAAGCTACTCTACAATATGAAAGAGGGATGGTGATGCTATATAATTTTGATTGAGGCAAATGAGCAAAAACCTCTCCCAAGACTGAAACCCTTAGGAGACATTCCAATTATGGAGCCTAAGGAGGGAGAATCAACAAATAGAGGAAGAGAGAACAAACAAAGGTAAGCTAGTAGGAGTGTCCAATGCCATGGAGTTGGAGCCCTGGAATCTTAAAAAACCACAATGATTGAAACTAACCTGGGGGTAACATGGAATGCATCCTAGTTAGCTTTTTCAAAAACAACATTGATTTTTTTGCTTGGAAAGCAGTCAACCTACAAGGAATTGACCCCCAAGTTATTGTTCACCAGCTTAATATGGGGGCTCAACCTTCAAACCAGTTAGGTAAAAGAGCAGGACATTTAACACTAAAAAATGCTACATCATCAAGGAAGAAGTCTACGAGCTCTTAAAGGTAGGCAATATTATGGAAATTCAATATCCTAGTTGGCTATATCATAAAGTTTTTATCCTCAAAAGTAAGGGAAAGTGGAGAGTATGTAACAATTTCACTGATTTAAATAAAGTATACCCTAGAGACCTTTACCCACTACCTCGGATAGATTTATTAGTTGATCAACAGTAGGGTGCAACTAATTGAGCATGATAGATGCTTTCTAAGGAAATTATCAAATTTTCATGGCTCCCAAAGATAGAGACAAAACTTTTTTTGTGGTCCCAGATGGTTTATATCATTTTTTAGGTCATGTCGTTTGGCCTAAAAAATATTGGGGTAACCTACCAAAGGCAAGTGAATTTTATGCTCAAGTGCGAGATTGGTTGAATGATGGAAATCTCTATTGACAACATGATTTTCAAGTTAGAAAATAACGTGAACTGGTTAGCTAACCTTAGCTATACATTCTCAATTTTAAGGGCCTTCGGATGAATCGTAATCTTAACAAATGCATATTCAAGGTGAAATGCGAAAAATTCTTAGGGTACATGGATAGCCAAAGGGGGGTTGAAGCAAACCCAAGAAAGATTAAGGCAATCTAAGATATTTCTCCCCTAAAGATAGTTAGACATATCTAGAGACTGATTTGGAGGTTATAACTTTAGGCCGAATTATTGCTCGACTAGTGGATAAAAGTTTACCATTTTCCAAAATCCTTAAAAATGTCTACAAGTTTCATTGGACAAAAGAATGCAATCAAGCCCTAGTTGACTTGAAGCAGTATTTGTCCACTCCATAAATGCTCGCCAAATCTAAGGTCAATGAGGCCTTTTCTTTATATTCAGCAATCTCGATAGCAGCAGTCAGTTCAATTCTGGTACTCACCAACATTATATCCACACCCTAGTGTCTTTCAACTTTCTTTTCTTACTTGTCTCTCCTCAAGTTTTGCTATAGAGGCATCCCTTGAGGTCTTTAGTTTTGGTTAGTTCTTCTACTCGCTAGACTTAATCGAAATGGTGTAACAACACCATGCCTCCCTGATATTACACTGGAGCTCCCTAGTGCTAGCTGGGGTCAAAATTTTGACCTTTATGTGGTAGGTTGAGATGACAGCTCGAAAGTCATTCAGAGTTGGTCACCTAATAATGACATTACAGGTAAATAGGGCATCAAAGACCAGATAATTGATCATGTGGGTTCTCCTGTAAAGAGCTTTCCCAAATGATATGGACAAATTGATGGAATCTTCCGGGATGATTTTTGACCACCCAAAACCGACATGGGGTATGCGAATGAGGTTAAATTTTAACTATCCTAGATTTATCCTCTTCAAGGTCAATAAGAATATAATGTTGGTGGAATTGCCATTATCGACCAGCACCTTCCTCACTTCAAAATTAGCGATTTCAATAGATACCACCAAGGGGCAATCAATCTTCTAATTGACTCTTTTATTTTCAATATGGGCAATGTTAGTGTCTGTGAAGGAAATTAACTTTGCACTAGTGGAAAGTCAGTAAACAGTTTTGATTGGAGTGGACTTGGTCAATTCCAGCCTCCACTGGGTCTGTCTCCTAGTTAATTTTGAGTCCTCCCTAGTGAGACCTCCCGTGATTATGTTAATAACTCCTCAAATGGGTGCGCAAGGATCTTAGGTAGGCTTTTTTCTTTTATCTTTTCTCCTTAAGCTGATCAACCTTTCTTTATGAGGAGTCTGATCAGTCTTGCCCAGTTCTAGTTGGGCATTCCCATCCACATACTTCTTCAAATGGCCCTGTCGAATCAGCCTCTCAATTTCATCATGCATATTAAAATAATCTTCAATATCGTGGCCTTTTTACTTGTGAAAATAGTAGTATTTCTTTGACTTCCTCATGGCCTCAATTTCAATCAACTTCCTAGGCTTTTTTAGGAGGTTGTATTGTTAGATTGTAAACAATATTTCCTTCCCGGCAGATTGAGCAGGGTGTAATCATGGAAGCATTTGATGGGAGATCGACAACCCTCCCTTTTCTATCGATCATTTTTTTCCTTCTTCTTCTTCTTGTCGACCTTCGAATTGCCAAATTTAAGCTTATTCATTTTCTTCTGTGTCACGTATCTCTCTACCAGGTTGCATAGCTCCTTCATTGATTGAGGTCTTTCATGCACTAAGGCATTGGTGCATTCTTTGTGTGCAAAGCCCAAGAAAAGCACATCAATCAAAAACTCAATTCTTAGGTTTTCAATTTTCAACACCTCATTGTTAAATTTGGTGAAGAAATCATGAAAGGGCTCCATCTCATTTTATTTAACTATGTAGAGGTAGGTGTGAGGGAGATTTGCGTTTCTTCGACTGGCGAACTGATGAAGAAATTTGTCACAGAACTGGTTGTATAAATAAATGATGCTAACTCAAGTTTAAGAACCAGTCAAGTGTGATGTCTTGGAAGATTGTGACTAGCATCTTTACTATATGTACTCATTATGACCATGCAACTGCATCATATGCTCAAATTACATCAAATGCTCATTTAAGTTTGATGAGCCATCATACCACAGGAGTCCAATCGAAACTTTAGCATCGATGGTGATGTGCTCGTCAATTATCATTTGGATAAATAGTAACCCCTTCTTCCATCAGAACCTCTAAGGACCATCAAGGTTAGGGATCCTCTTAGTATTCCTCCTTGAGATCTCCTACAAATGCCTATTCAATAGCTAGACCTGGTGGGACACTTTCTCCTACTTCTCTCAATCTACTTGGGTCATGTTCCTGTCAACCTAGGGTCTCATGCGCTCGACTCTATCACGCTATAGGGTTTATATGGGATGAGCACAATGATTGACAGAATCAACAATTTTCTCTTAAAGGTTTGGTCTTGAGCGCTCGACCTTATTATGCTGTGAGGCTTGAATAGGCCTAGCACAATGATCGATAAAATTAGTAATTTTCTCCCAAGGGTTGAGTCAGGTCCCTTCTCTAGAGAGGCGTTTGGGGTTGACATTGTGTCTCACCAATGGTCACTTGGATTCTAGTCAACCACGGCTATCTCTAGGTAATCTCTCCTCGGGAGGCATAAGTTATGGAGTTACACTAGCTGCTGGGGCTAGTAGGGCAGCATGTTAGTTTAGTATAGCGGACAACTAAGAAAAGATTTGAACAGATATCTGTTCACTTATCAGTTGCATTAGCTGGAGCATGGTCAAAGTGACCATTGACTTTGGCGAGGCACTAGACCTTAAGGCATTCAACTTTTGCTGAGTTCAAGGAGGAGAAGATGCAGTTTTTCTATTCTCCTCCCTCTCAAAAGTAGCTTGCCTGGTGTTTACCATTTTTCAATCACAGTCTCAATCTTCCCATAGACGATGTTAAATAATGAGGGTGAAAGTTGTATTTCACTAAATTAGGCTGGAATTTAGGGTGAATCAACCTGCCTGGTCGAGTGATTCAATTCTAAAGAAACTTAGGCTGAGATCTACGATCACGAGCAATTATCAGACTAGCCGAGGTGCCCTTAGCTTTGAGATTCTAACACTCAAGTCAATATAGAGATGACTAGATAAAATGCGCAACAGACTGAGGGCTTTAGTTAAGAATGGCATACCTTTGAAGAGGTAGCAATGGGGTATTTATAGCCTTCTCCAAGTGAATGATGAGTCCAAGTTGCCCTCAACATGTATAATGGGCTCTTGTACTAGCATGGGGAGCTTTAGGTCATCTCTCAATTCTATACCATTTTAGGTGACTTCATCTTTAGCTTTCAGCGGTAGAATAATTCATAGGTGGTGCATCTCCTATTAGGGATGGCAGTACAAGTAGCACAAAGATGTATGTGCCATTAATACAGAGGCATGTTTTCTGTCAGAACATTAAATGTGGTAGTGAAGGGATCTTGCAGTAAGTCAATCTTCCTGGTCAACCACAAAGTACACTTTAGCTACGCTAAAGGGTAGCTCTTGTTGCAAACTTTGACCAACTAAGTTCAAACTCCATCTATAGTGCCTTGATCGAGGTGAGGCTAATGTTACACAGTAAGAGGTTGATAAGATCGATGACATGATTGGGCCTTTAAGATGAAATACGCCTAGCCCCAATACTTCAAATATAATTCCTAGGTCGATACCATTAGGTTGGGTCCATTAGGTCATCCCACATTAGTTACCATATTCAAGTAGTAGGTAAATGCCTTTAGGGCGTTAATCTGACATTACTCGAGCATCTTCTTTTGGTCTTGAATGAAAATGCCAGCCATTAACACTTTCAGTGGGGCCATGCCTTTAGGCTATGCACCTATCATGGTGGCTGTGCTCGAAACCCGAATCCTAACCCCAAATGATGGTTTGGGAAACTCCAGTAGTTTAAATAACTGTTTATCTGGTAGCAACTTAGATGCCTCCTTGCTGGGGTCAACTGTCTTCCCCTCCCACTTCTTAGCTGCAATTTTCTTGGCAGTAGCAGCTCGACTATGCCCCTATCCAGTGGTGGCCTTCCTCTTTGATCAAGCTACTGGACTTGCTAGCTCGATCACTTTCTATACTGCTACTAATAAAGTAACCGAGGGCACCTGTCTAGCTTGCGCAATAGCAGACGTAGCCTAACTTTGCACCACCATTACTTTCTACATCTCTAAAGCTTTCTATTGATGTATCATCGCCCATTAGCCTGCCCTTTCCATGATCAATAAATCTAATAAAGCAAAAACAAACAAAATATAATATCAATCACAAACCATGTCTGAACAACAGAACAACTTAAGAAAATTGACCATACTTAGTCGCACACTTGGCGCCAACCTCAAAAGGTCGGTCAACAAACCCGCCAACACCAAATTCTTTTCCCTAATGAACTTGACCATTCCATCTCTCTAAATTTAATCAGATCCCAATTAAATGTACTATGTCAAGTCAAATTTTTATTTCCTGGCATTTCCACCTACCCTTTCAACCATCCCCTCATGATATTGAATCTACCCTACTATGGCTGCCCACAAAAATACCTCTTCATCCATATTTGACCATGTAAAGAAGAAGGAGTAACAAAAAATTTTCAGTGAGGTCAAGTAATCAAGTAATAAAATCACAACTCCTTCATGCTTCTCGGCTTGTGAAACATGGGGAGATGGAAAAGGGTTGCTAAAATTTAAAAAGAAGGAGGCTAATTATATATCATCATCAATACAACAAAGCTACATACTATTGAAAAGCTGTTTGGAAAAAACTGCGTTATACTGACATGGAGACCTGAAAGTAGGTTAACTATGGGTTGTGTGATCAGGAACCTCATATCACACTTTAACAAATCTTCAAACATAGTGATATACCCCTTAAGAGTGTTATCCATCATATCCCTTGCTCTAGGCTAAATCAACTCAAACTCATCTAAGATACAATATCTTTGCCTACTCAACCTTAAGTAATTCGAACTAATCTTTGACACTATTTCACTACAATAGGCCTTAGTAAACAACCTACCCTATAAATAGTCAAGGAACTTCACCAATAGGCCCTGTCTCATCAACATTAGGCCCCAAATAGCCCAGCCTCATTGACTACATGACTAGAAGGCCCCACCTCATCACCTATGGGGTCCCCAGAACTACTAGAGTCATTCAACCCACTACTTGATACATCAAAGGAAGAGCTACTATTTTTATTCACTATAACACTGAGTGACTAAGTCATCTTCAAGTTAGTCAACTCACTCCTACTCTTCGTAATAACCCTAGTCATCTTTCTGCAACAAATACAGGAAAAAACCTATTTCCAAGTAATGAACTAAAAGAGATAAAAGAGCACTTATGAAGTGGTAAAGCAAAAAACACACATTGAAACCCATAAAAAATGCCTAACAGTTAAGCAAAATGCATAGAGCTTAAGCTCTTAGCATTGCAGTAAAAGTAGTAAATGAGCAATTAAAGGGACTATTTATAGGTCCCCCAACAGGCACCCTAATCTGTTAAAGAAACCTACTATCAACTAACTATTACATAACTATCGGTCATCACATGTAATTGTCTAAGGTAACCGCCCAAAATCACTCAGTCATTAGCACCATTAAAACCTAAGTTGAAATTTAAATTATTAGGTCAAAATTTACTACTTCTCCACTCCTCCTTCAGTAAGGCCGATTGGATTGGGGAATGGGGAGGACTTATGATATAAGTATATTGAAAGAACCCAATAGTATTAGCTTAGTATCCGATATTGTCATCAAGCCTAAATTAGCCAAATCAAGCCCATGTGCATGTGCCCAATATTAAAAATCTCAGTCTCAGGGATGTTAATAAATTTCTCGACCATGTGCGATCGAGTAAACATACAACACTGCTCATGAAAGTTCGCGACTTCATCTCCCTCAGCCAGGTACAGTTGAGCAAATCTACAGTTGTTGCATCTATAGTAGTTGTAGCATTAATTGCAGTGTCTGCCACTAGTTACCTCCGTATTTAATATGGTTAAACCACTATTATGTCTGCATTTAATAGCCACGTCAATCCATCACCTTTACATTAATGGCGGCATGGGCGCCTCTTGTTGCCAACCAGTCATAAACATAGTGGCAAACTAGGTCAAAAAGACTTATTATGCCCCCATATAGAATGGGAAGGAACTAAACTACAACGAGGATAAAAGCACCCCCTTTTATTTCTCACCAAGCATTATTAATACCCTTTTTCCCGACATCATAGGTATTCTATTCCATTTCTCTCTAAGTCGTTATTTTGCTAAATTATTTTCTAGTCAAACACATATTGACTTAAGTATCGAAGGGTCTTAGTTGAGGGCCCTCTCGGCTAGCTTGACGTTTGTTCCCTTATTGCAAGATTCAATCTACTTCCTTCCTTCCTCCATTCCAACTTAACTTTTTAGTAAACCATTATCTCTAGTCAAAGATAGGAGTTATACATACAAGAAAACCATTCATCAATATATATATGTATATAAACATTATCCCTCTACCCTACTCCACCCCTATTAGCCAGTAGCATGGCAGCCTATAGCATGCACTAGCATGATAGTCGATTGTATGACAGCACTGAAAGCAACTTTTCATGGCTGCCAGCTGCCATAGCCACCACCATGGCAACCAGCGCTAGTAGCTCAACAATTGTTTAGAAAAAAAGATGTATTATGTAATTTTATGACTATTAAATATTGTTTAATTTGAAATGAATAAAAAATTATATATATCATGTGTATGAATAAAAATATATATTATTATAGATAAATTTATATATGTGAAATGTATTATTTAAAATAAATAATATATAATAAATAATATGTGTGCATATATTTAAAGATAAATTTATGTATGTTTATATATTATATAAGTATAAATAAAACTATATTGTATATACTTTATATATACTAAATATTATTTAATTTGGAATAAATAAAAAAATTATATGTGCATATATATTATATGTATAAATAAATATATATACATAAATTTATATATGTATGTATACTATATATAAGTATACATAAAAATATATTATATATGTTCTTATAAAAGTTAAATATTATTTACTTTGGAATGGACAAAGAAAATAATTAGAAAGAAAAATGATAAAAATAATAGATAAGATTAAAATAAAGTGATTTAAATTTTATTTAAGGGCAATTTTATCTTTTCAATACTCAATGGGCGTCAAACAAGAAGGGGGTAGTGAGCATGATTTTTAAAAACGCAAGGAACTTTTCTCTCTCTCTCTCTCTCTCTCTCTATATATATATATATATTGAAAGGGGGCTATTTTGCTGATTTAGCATATCATAGGGGTAATTGCAATTAAAACCCTTTTAAATATTGTGGGGTTTGATACTTAGTACTTCATTTCTTTGTAAAAATACCAAAATTATAAACAAGTAATATTGTAAAGGTTTTTTTAATACTGAAATTATTGAAAAAGAATACTGCATATTGTTGTTTCTAATACAAATTATATATCTCATCGGATGCTATTGTTATCTGTGGTGACGTTGGTGTTGAAGGTGTTAGAATACTACATATTGTTGTTTCTGATACGAATTATATATATCTCGTAGGATGCTATGGGTATCTTTGGTGATGTTGGTGTTGAAGGTGTTAGAATGCACGTCAGTGAATTTTGAGCAAGAAAAGATGATAGAAGGTACAATGACATTCTTGATAGGCAACAAAGCATTGTAATTTGTTTTTATCTCAAGATAATTTAAAGTAATAAAACTTTTCTACTTATTTTCTCTTTTATAATAATTTTTAATGATCTCTTAATCGATAATCTTGAATTGATTTATAGTCTCATTGTTTGGGATCAATTAGATCACTTCATCAAAACAAAGGTTCTGTATGATCTATTATTTGGAAAGGAGTTGACATGTGATATGATTGATTGCTATTTGATGATATTGTGTATGCTATAAAAAAAATTCATCATTTTCGACAGATACAGATAGATTTTTTATGGAACAACAAATTTGCAACAGATCTCTAACGGAACTTTACTTGTCAAAAAAACCCTCATTGTAAATTATTTTTCGTCAATGTTTTGACCGAAACCTTTAATGAGAAAATTTTCCGATGAAATTTTGTCAATTTTGTATGGAAATTTGACCATGTGAAACAACCAAGCTCATCTATTTTTTGATGACTTTTTCTATTAGGAAGTTTTTCAACAGTACATTATCAAATTTCAATGGAACTTTTATTTTTTTTAATTTTCTATAATATTCTGAAGGTTTTTAGATGAATTTCCATTGAAAAATATTTTTTTGTCAGAAGATCGTTGGATTTTCATTGGAAATAAATTTATTTTTTAAAAATAATTTCAATAATTTTAATTTAATTATACATGTGACCTATCACCTATTGATATGTCTTCTATGTAAACTTAAATATACTTATCATACAAATGGAACAATAATTTGAAACAAAATGTAATTTTATAAATATAAAATTTTTAAAAGTTATAATTCATAATTATAAAAGAAAAAGAAATCTTATCTACTAGCTAGCAACACCATCACCAAAATTAGAATAATCATCTTGCTACTGGTGGTGTTTATGCTTGCCCTACTATGGCAAATGCTACCGGTGGTAAGGGTGTATGCTGCTGAGAAATCATATTACACATCGCACCCAACTATTTAGTGAACATGCTCTACTTATCCTGCATACTGGCCTCTAAGTGTACCTTTAACTAGGTTGTAGTTGATGCACTAAACTCCTCTAGAGGCATGCTGGCGTAGAGAGAGTTTGCTAGTAGCTCAATCCATAAACATGCATCTTCTTGTTGGGGCCACCCACAATCTAAGTCTATAATGCAACCTAAGACTACTAGGTCTCTGCACTGCTCCCTCAGGCAGAGACTGGTATTGGGACTGGAGTGCCTGTTGGAAATTCTCTTGGAAGATAAAATTTAAAAAATGAAGAAAATATATTAATGTAACTAAAATGATATTATGTCATATGTCCTAGCCTTTTTGTCCACCCAGCTCCTATCATCCCACCTTTGATAGATTCAAGCAAAAACCTCCTCCACTGTTGGGGATTTGTGCAACTCTTGAGCCTACATAAAAGATAAAAATTAACATAAGCATGTTATACATACATAATACTAACTACAATGAAGATAAGAAAAAAAATTCAACAAAACCCTTCCTAAAATTAGCCTTTACCAAAAACACAAAAGATCAACAACTAATATATTATTATTTAGGAGGGGCACCAACCCTTTCCCATCAACCAAATAAACAAATAACAAATGTGAAAGGCTCCAACCCTTCCTCATCAATAATATCATGCAAAGATTATAAAGACTGAAAGTTAAAAAACTTACAAAATGCTCAACATGTGTCCCAATGAATATACTCCCTCTAGTATGAAGAGATCCACTAGTCTTAGAAGCCTGGTTTTTCTTAGCCTGCAGGGACTTTTTTTGAAACTTTACCATATAAGTCTCCCCCATTCATTTTTTGTGAGGCATAAATAGTGGATTATTACTTTTGGACTAAATATATTTATATTGTAAGATGTGATTATCCTTATCCACTAAGCCTAATGCTCCTTATTGCTGTGATTGTGTATTTGCTACTCTCCCACCCAAACCAAACCCTATTCTTTTAGTGATTAAATAATTGAACTTTCTCTGCAAGATTTGCACCCTACAAACGATAGAGCTTACCTATAAGTTGTTCTACCCCAAAGTAATTACCCATGTGCTAGTGAGATCCCTTTGAATTTCTAGCCAAATGCAGTTGGTGAAAATAGTTGATAACAGTTGAACTTTTAAAAGTTGTTGGTACAGAAGCTCAATTAGGACAACTAGGGTTGGCAAGTCTTATTTTGCGTCGCCTCCTCTACTACAAACAATCTTCTCACCCCTCGCTATCTAGTGATAAAATTTTGATTCAAATAATGTATTTACATTAAAGAATTTTTAGATATTGGGGATTAAAAAGTTTGTAAGATAAGAGAGCTTTATTGAAAAAATTATTGTTAATAGAATCCAAGTTGATCCCTTATTTACCTCTGCAACTCCATTTATAAGATCAAAAAAAAATTTTGTTCATCACTTAATGAGTTGATTACTACTACAAGCTTAATTTAAAGAAATATACACATACAACTACACATTTCTTGACCATTACTAGTAATCTAATGTTGTTACTTCAACTAATATGAGATTATATGATCTTATGATTACCATTTGTAGTATAGAAAATGATTATCGCTATATTAGGCTAATAAATATTTGACGAAACACTTACAACGAGGCTTCGTCGTGATATAATTAATTAATAAAACCTTAGTCTGTCCCTTGTTTGTGAAATGAGATAGAGCAAATAATACTACTACAATAAGAATTTGAGGCTTATCTAAACATAGACATGCTCACAAATACAAGCACCAGATTCCAAATGCACAAATTCACTACTTTCATTTCACACTACTACAATTTCTACCCAAACCAACAAGTAAATGTAAAAAGCTAGTTTTATGGATCAAATATGTATGCAGGAATAACTTATCCCAAATCCACAACCATAAACCACACACAAATTTGAGAGAGATCATATAGGAGCCAGACACAATTGAAAAAACAAGAGCAAGTAACCACATAACCAAATACAAAAAACATCAAATGCCAAGCCTTATTCACCATTGCATTAGTAAAGAACTTAAGAAAACATAAACAAGCCATAAATCTAAGCAAACCCCAAACCCTAATCACAATTGTTGGTATGCTAACACATTATAGAAGCACGGGAACTATATATCTACTTTTAAAAGTAATGAAGACTTGTGAAGACACCATAATCCAAAAAAAAGTTGGTAGAAATTATAGGCATGCATATTTCACAAAACTTTCATTTGATTCATACGAAAAAGAAAAAATCCTTCAAATCAAGTATATAAAATCAACTCATCGGGTGAAGGGAATCACAAAATTATTTTTTGCATCCAAATTTGAAGGGAAGCACAAAATTAGTTTATTATGTCCCATCCAATCAGTATAGCGTGACCTCCATGAGAAGACAGTAGAATCTACTGTCCTTGTATAACTTCAAGCATTTCATCAGCCTTGTCAATGGACTATTCTTGCCTAATAAAGAAATATTAGGTTGGGACTCTGTCGTTCTTTATGGTGTTGATGAAAAAGAGAGCTCTTGTTTTTCCCCCAACTTTGAAAAGGGGAGAGAGGGATGTTTCACATAATAGAATGGAATGGGTGGGGTCATTAATGACACCACTTTGATAGGAATCAGATATGTTAGATGTGATTAGATGAGATAGTGTGTAGTGTAAGTGTATGTTTGAATAGCTTTTGAGATGAAATGTTACTCATAAAAAAGTTTTGAGAAAGTGATAGTTTTCAACTTTCAAATAGTAATGGAAATGAAAAGATGAATTAGAAATAAAAAAACAAATGAGCTCTTACTTTTTTTAAGAAAAAACAAATACAAATGCCTTAAGTTTTCTATTGAAAAAGGTGTTCGTGCAAGCCTAATATATTATTAATATATGATGTTATCTCAATCTAACTTCTTCGGAAGTTCTCTCACGCCAAGATAAAATTTGGCTACAAATACATAGTGTTGAAAATCTTATTCTTACAGTGACGAATACAAGCGCAATTGAAATTCCTAGGGAGACAAGATGTTCTATTTTTCCATAGAAAAATATTCTTTCAAGAAAAACTCCAGAAGATGTTGATTATACATGAAAAGATTGGTTACCTAGAAAGACAAAAATGGATTCATATTCATATACATGAGAATTGTATAAGAATAATAATAATCTTTAATTTCATTTTGACATGCACCAATGAGCACATTAAACTATCAATGTGGCAGAGAGCCCGACATCCTCCAATTTAGATTTAATTGGTATTAACTAAACTAGAATAGTTCAATAAGTATTCGCCTAAGTTGATTAGGAAACTCAATAGGTTACAACAAACAATAACTATAGCGGTCCTTGAAAAGTTTGAGAAACTAAAAACCTAGTTACTAATCCTTAACAAGATCTTGTCGAAGCACTTCATGGCCAGCTTCATTAGTAGGTTGAAAGAGGAAATTTGCAAATCAATTTGTGCACTCAATTGCAATAGTTCGTCTTTGGCCAAATAGCAAGATCTATAATAGATGATATTATTCTTCTTTTCTTAAATATTTATACACATGCATGTCAGGGCTTAGATAAGTTTGAAATCCTAATCTCACACTATATATGTAAACTTAAGCCATTAAGCTAAATGGCCATAGGGCACGGATGATATTATTCTTAGAGCTAACACTCTTTATAAACCCTAACTGATAAATCACCCAACACTCTAAAGGCCAACTATTCAAAATTTTCCACCAACAGACCACAACTATTCCAACCCCCAAACTAGACTTTACCCCCAAAGTAAATTACTAAAAACAACTAAAATGAAGGAAATATGAGTGAGAAATATATGTTACAACTATTAATAAAGTTTACACATTGGGCCACCAATTTAAGAATAGGGAGATCTTCATGATCATCTAAACAAGAAGAGAAAAATTATGTTCAAGAATTGAGGTCAACGAACCACTCATAGAGGAGAAAATAATAGATCATAAGTGCTTTATCCCTACTGTAATGATTGGAAATATTAGGGCCAACATTATAAGGCTCATATGCAAGATAAATAGGAGAGATATGCACATTCTAGTGGATAGTGGAAGCACCAACTACTTCATCTATGAAGCATTTGCCAAAAATATCATGAGCAAGAAAAACCAAACTACTCCCATAAAGGTGAAGAAAAAACAAACTACTCCCATGAAGAATTTTCCAAAAAAGCAATTAGTTGTCCCAAGTTCCTAAAACTTTAGTAGGAGTTACAAGAAAATATATTCAACTTTCCCGTGAGGGTTCTTAAGTTAAGGTAATGTGAAATGGAGCTAGGAAGAGATAGAGAAAAAACAAAGTCCTATAATATCGTGCAGAGGTAAGGTTATATGCATGAAGTACATTTTAGATAGAGATGAATCTAAACTAATATTAGCCAAAGGGGAAAATCGTATTTTTGGTCTCATAACTTGGGGTCATTTTCAATTGAATCCTAGTTATTTTGAAATTATCACATTGAGTCCCATAATTTAAAATTTTTCTCACATTTGGTCCCATCTCCCCGCTTTTGTTAAATAATTAATGAAAAATGCATGTGTAGAGCATGTGCCATACGTATGGCACATGCATTTTCTATTAAATATTTGATGGAAGGGGGAAGATGGGACCAAATGTGAGAAACCTTTTAAATTATAGGAGTTAATGTGATAACTTTGAAATGAATGGGGCTCAATTGAAAATGGCCCTAACCAAAAGTGCAATTTTCCCTTAGCCATAGCTATGCATACGTTATTCAGGAAAGGTATTATTTTAGCAAGTTTTCTCTATTTCAACATCGTCAAGAAACCCTAGAAACCAAAAAAAAAACCTCTCCACACTTCTACTCTCTTACGATGATATCTTGACTAAACTCTCCCCAAAAAGTAATAGAACTAGGGGTGAAAGTTTAGCCGAGCTACCTTGTTTTTGGGATAGAACTAGAGATAAAAGTTGAGACAAGTTGGCTTATCAGCCATTTCGGTTCAACCTAAAAACGCTCAACCCGAGCTCAAAACTACTTGAGCTTGGGCTGAGCTTATTGAGGTTGAGTTTAGGATTGAGTCAAGCTTGAGCTTTAATATGGTGCTTGAAGGCTCTTGAATCGATTTGTGAGACCTACTTTAAAATAGTATGTATATTAATAATACATAAAAATAATACTTCAAAAATTATGTGCCACATATTAAGGTAATTTTCAAACTATAATTCATTTATTCACTAATATTTTACTTATTAAATAATAAATAATAATTTATAAAATATTAATTTATACTTTGTGAAATACTAAAAAATAATAGCATGATATATTTGAAGAAAGATATAAATTTTCTATTCAAATAAGTTTATGGAAATATATATATATATAATTATATAATAAAATTTCATTGTATAATTTATTATATATGATTAATGCATGCTTTTTAAATATAATAACATGTGTATTAAATAGAAACTCATCATTATCTTAATAAATTAATTTTTATATTTTAATGTTCAAACTTCAAAAGTCAAAACAATAACTTACTTTAAATTTATAAAAATTGATTGACTTTTAGAAAAATTAATGATGATGCTGTCAAATTTGCTAGTATATGGTATTTCTCAATAGTATCACAGGAAATAGTAGGACTAACACTACTAAAAAAAAGATCATTTGTGACGGATATTGCCAAAAATCCATCACAAAATCATTGGTCGCAATCATTTGCAATGATTTTTTTTTTTTTGCGATGGAATTTGCAACAGAATTTTCCGTTACAACTGTTCAATTTTTTGTAATTTTTTTGCAATGAAAAAATCCATTGCAAAATGCAATTTTTGAAGAATTATTTTGTCATAAAATATTTTAAATTTTTTTGCAGCATTTTTTAAATATTAAAAACCTATAATCAATATTAATATATTCATAAATCCAAAATCACCATATTTAATGACATTTATAACCATCAAATGATAAAACAACAAACCTTTCACAAAATCCAAATATAACATTAAATAAACAAAATATTTATAAATTCAACAATATAAAAGTATTAAAATATAACTACCAAAGTATAATTATCTTAACACAGTATATACCCAAATACATAAGTCAATCAATCATCATCCTCATTCTCATCATCTAAATTTCTTCATGGTTGTTCATTAACAGGTCTAGATAAGGATGGTACAAGAGATACCTTTAGCTGAGGTAAATGAGTGTCTGGTGCCATGAAGGAGAGATTTGTAGGTAGATAAAATAGTGATGTATTAGGTTGAAATGGTGGTGATAGGTTATACATATTCTGCTGCATGAACATCTGTCACATCATCACCTCCATATCCATGAATTTTTGTTTAAACATCATATTTTCTTCTTGATACACCGTCATCTGTGACTTCAACATTATCACTTCTTTTTTCAATGTCCTAATTTGTTCACTTTCATGGGGCAGATTATTTGGAAGTCCTCCAGATGAGTGACCTAAGATAAATGAAGCCTCACTTCCAAGTCCATAAATCCGCTCCTTCTTTGATCTGCCTATTGAATCTTTCCATACTTGCATAAAAAATATCACCACAAATTAATAACAATCAAATAAATCAATTGAAAAATAATATAAAATATAAATTAATAACTTAGAACTTTTACCTGAAGTTGAGATAACATGGGCACTAAAGAACTGTCAACACCATCACTTGAACTTTGACTAAAGAACTGTTCTAGTCAACTTTTGAATGTATTCTACACATAAAGCACATAGAATAATTAACTTATATAAAAATTAAAACTTTCTACATTAAAAAGTAACATATATATTACATTTAAACTGTCTAACATAAAATTTAATAATATTTAAACTCTCCTAGTTTTTATATTACATACTACTTATATAAGTATTTTGTGCATGCTCATTGACCCATATGCATTCAGCTCTTTCATTTAATGCAAAATGTGTTCATATAAATGATTCTGCAATTCCAGGTGGGTATCCAAGTTCTTTCTCCTGTATCCAAACACATTGATCAAGAAACAATTATAATTAAAATTTAATATTGATACTTTTATAAAAATTATCAATTTATCTTTATGGGATAGGTGTAAGATACATTCACCCTAATGAAGTGCAAATCCAGCACCACCGTAGTTCAATGCCGAATTCTCTTTATTCTGAACACTTATTTTTTGAAATCCATCATTGGCCCATTCTTAAAGTAATCCATCCCACACTTCATCTCCCATCCAAATGGCCTTCTTTTGGGATTGGCGTGCTCGGTGTAATTTATTTTTCAATATCTCTGAGCCACAGTGCTCAAATATTTTGTGAATCACTACTCCCTCGTGTTCATACCATGTAATTTTTTTTCTGAGGCACATAAAAGAATTTAAAACATTTAAAGAACTCTTCCATTTTGAAATGTAATTAAGAAAAAAAATTCTATACTTAAAATAATTCTTACCTCAAACTCCACAAACCACATTGTTCTAACCACACCTAGACAAATGTGTGGAGAGATATATGACCCCGATCCAGTATTATATGGAACAGCCTTGCCTCTTCCTTTTCTATAACTTGACATCTATAACAAATATTAATTATGTGGATTATTATAGATAAATAACATCAAACAAATCACCATCATAAATGCAAAAACAATCATAAAGATTGCAACCAATACAGTACATGCAAATATGGACTAATTTGAGATGATATTGTTATAAATTTGAGGGGGGGAAACCCTATAGGGGTGTAAAACTTATCATCTGCAAAAAATTGAGGTACATTAGTTTTTTTATTGATGTTATAACTTTCTATCAAAAAATCTAATAATTACTAGATATAATTAAGTAAATTTCAGAAGGTGTACCTATCTTTACAGTAGATATAAATATCTTAAATTTAGCTATTATGCTAATTATATATAGAAAACACACACACACACACAAAAGTGCTATAGAGGTCAATTCATACCATTTGCATAAATATATTACTCAAGTAAAACTATAAATTATTGAATTATGCATTGATGATTTTATAATAACATTCTCCTAAATATATTACTTAAGTAATTAAACTATAAATTATCGAATAATGCATTAATGATTTTGCATCATCATTATTTACATGTTTGACTATGGATAAATCAAATTAGGTAGCACTGCCCAGTATAATTAAGTACCATGAAAATTGTCGATCGATAAGTTAAAACTCCCATTCTTGAAAGTTTAACTGTGTTTGAAATTGATAATATATATAGTACATCAACAATGAATTT
>JACGDI010004166.1:1033574-1043582 GCA_014898725.1 Jacaranda copaia
TAAGAAAATTACCTCAATCAATGAAAATAATACACAAGTATTGTACCTTCAAACGTGAAACAATAACTCAAACAACCATTTTATTTTTTTAACCTGCCGGCCAGCAACAATGCTCACTAGCTGGCCCATGAATGCAAAAGAGAAAAACGAAAGAAAAAAAATGAAGAGGAAGAAGAAAAAAGGGGGGAAACCTAATAGAGGAAATCAGAGTCTGGGGAAAATGGGGAATTAGGGTAAGTTAAAATTCAACGAGAAAAAAATTTTTTTTTCTAATTTTTCATTTTGCAAAGGAAAAATCCATTGCAAAATTCAACTATACATCACAAAACTGCCTATTTGCAATAGAAAAATCAATTTTGTAGTGAATTAAAATCCATCGCAAAATATGCCTTTTGCGATGGACAAAAATCCATCATGAGGTTTTTAAAAAAATTGCAAAATTTGCGTAGATTTCAATCCGTCACAAAGTCAACAATTTTGCAATGGATTGAAATCCATCGCAAAATTTGCCTTTTGTGATGGATTTTTTCATCGAATTTTTCCATCACAAAATGGGCAGTTTTGTGATGGATTTTAGCTGAATTTTGCAACAGATTTTTCCATCACAAATATTTTTTCAATTTTTTATTCATTTTGCAATGGAATTTTTGTGATGGAATAATTTTTGTCACAAAATGCCACTTTTTTAGTAGTGTTTAAGCACAATGAGTTCGAGCTTAAGCTCACATGTTAAGTGCGGAAGATGCCAGATGAGCTCGAGCTTAACTTAAACTCGATTGTGGCTTGTTATTTTGTGAGCTCATTGAGCTCAAGCTTAAGCTTGATATTTATCAATGAGCTCAAGCGTGAGCCTAAAATTTGAAGTTCGGTGAGCTTGAGCTTGTGTGTTTTACAAACAAGTTGAGCTTGAACTTGAAATTTTAGCTAAGCTTGGCTTGAACTTGGTTCATTTACACCTTTAGGTAGAACCTAAAATCAACTCTATCCCCTATGTTGTATCTAAAAATAGTTGTTGTATTGATATTCCTACACACAAAACATTAAAATCAAAAACATTTCTTATGGGATGCTAGAAAAAGGAACCATGTATGACCTATTCAGAGCCCCTTCGTCTCTCTTACTTTGTTAGTCCAAAAAGAGGGTAAAAGTTGGAGGCTTTATGTGGACTATAGGTACCTAAATAGTCTTATAATAAAGCATAACTTTCCTATTCCAATTATAGATGAACTACTTAATAAGTTACATAAGGCATACCACTTTTCAATGATAAATTTATGTTCGAAATACTCTAAGATATGAAAGCATCTAGACAATAATTTGTAAACAAATTTTACTATCCATCATGGGCATTACAAGTTCTTAGTGATTCCATTTGGTTTCTATAATACCCCATACACCTTTTAGTACCTTATGGATTAGATATTTAGTTCTTACCTTCACAAATTTCTCTTTGATAATATCTTTATATGTAGCAAAAAAATCGACACTTATATGTGGTGTTATCTACTCTAAGAATATATGAGTTATACACCGAATTGAGCAAATGTAGCTTCAATTATACAACCATTGACTACTTGGGATTCTGATTTCTTCAAATGACATAACCAATGATCCCATAAAGGGAGTCAACACGAAAAGATATTAAAGCTTTAGGAAGTTTCTTAGGACTCATCTAGTACCATTGTAATTCATTTGAGGCCACAATCTAATTAGTAAGCTACTTAAGAAGTTACTTAAGAAAGATGGATTTTGTTGGGTGCTCAAGCTATATTAGCCTTTTAACAACCTAAACATGCCACAAGAATAGCGCAAGTATTGGCGTTGTTAGATTTTTCTAAATATTTTGTAGTTGAAACAAATGCAAGCTATAAAGGCATTAATGAGGTATTGACGTAAGGGCATAGACTTGTAGCACTCTTGAGCAAAACCTTACATCGTAAGAAATTTCTTGCATTGTTATTGATGGTTACAAAATGAAAATACTGTATCCAAGGAAATCATTTTGTTATAAAGATGAATCAACAAAGCCTCAAACATATTTTAGACTAAATAATGAGCAATTCATTGCACTAGAAATGAATTTCTAAGCTCTTGGGACTTGATTATGAGGTGCATTATAAAAAGGGAATTAAAAACAAAGTTGTTGATGTGTTGTATTTAAAAAGGTTTGACATTCCAAAGCATATAGGCAAACTTGACATAAATTAGGAAGGGACCTAGAAAGTAATCAAAATTGAAAAAAGTAATTCCTATGGACTAGAAGACCCTAATAGGAATTAGCTATCTAAACCCTAGAATGCCATCAATTTCAGAAGATCCTACGTCTAACATGTCTACAAATATTTGTTTTTACCTTTCATACTGCCATGTAACCAAATTTTCATTGAATTAAAAAGGCTTTCTTTATTTCGACTATTTCCATTAGTACTCTATATCACAATCCAGACAACAAACCACCTTTAGGTCTTATGAATCTACACTACCTATAGGCATTACAATACAACCAACATCATATCTTAACTAACTCAATCACCTTCAAGTCATACCATTACTAAACCGCCTTCAGGTTGCATGACTAAACCACCTAACGTTAGGCCTTACTATTACTTGATCGCATTTACGTGGTTCATCATTTTGAGTCATCTTTAACAAGTTATCGATATCAAAATAGTTTTTTTCACCAATCATCACTTTTATCTATGTGAAACCTATTATTTTTACATTCCATTGTATAGTTATCGACATAAAGTCACTATTTCACCAACCATAGCTTTTATTCGAATGAAACCAATCATTTATATCTATATTCTAGTTAGCATAAGTATCAACATCTAGTTTTATGTATTGATAAAACCTCTTATACCTCTACTTTCTCAATAAGTGAAGAGGTGGAGGTATATGCATGATAGATGAGCTGCAAACAAGAAAATATCATTAAAAGGTAGAAATTATATACGAGAATGTAGCAAAAACCCTAACTTAATGTTGAAAAGGGAATGAGCCAACAACATCAAAATTTCTAGAAACAACATGGGAGCCGGGGTGCTTCATCCGAGCAATTAAGTTATTTTTTCACTTTTTGTAATAGTTGGCCTAGTGTAGGTCTTAGGATCTACATTTCTCATCCAACAGTCGAGGTTATAGAGGCGCCAACTATGTCAATCTATCTATTGACAACTTTGATTTCCTCAAAGGAACTTGGAGGCTCGCCATACTTTTTCCTGGATTTCTTAACCACATGTTCTTTGATGAGCTTGTCAATAAGAGAGGGGATGTAATAAAATTCATTGGGAAAAGTAGCCTCAACTCCTTCACCCTTATCATTTGCAACAAGCTAAAGGTTACAAAAGGGTAATGTTGGGCTTCGACTTATCAAATTCAATACACATGCTATAGCTGGTTTAGTCCTTGTTGAAGCCCCTTTTAACATCATTCCCTCCTACCTAGATGCGTGAATCCTTGAAAGCTGGCCACTAGATAAAAGTGGTGATTGAAAAAATCTATTCCTCAAGAAGCTTCAAGAAGTAGAAAGCTTGGCATCCTCAAAGGCCTCTTTTTTTCCCAACCATTGCCCTAACACTCAACCTCCACGATCTCATCCTTCAGTTTGAGTATTTCCTAACGGAGCTCCTTGACCTCAGCTATCAGGCGTGTTTTCTCTTTTATGGTTTGGAGGAAGTATAGGGAGTTGAGCGGATTGCAAACTTAGTCGTCAATTCATCTAAATAGGTTTGAAAGGATTTCGTCTTTGTTGCCTTTTGGCAAAAAGCATTTGTACCTCCAAGGCCATCGCAATAATGCATCTATTGATGCATGTCCTGCTTCACTATCATGAATCGACAATAGATAGCATAAGCTATTTAAGCACACTACCATAACAACATACTTCAACACGGAGAAACAAAGTGTGCAAGATCGATTAAATTCACAAAAGAGGAAATACTTACAAGATTGTGATAAAAATTAAAAGGTTCGAATGACCTCTAACTTAAAGAGGTGAATTAACTTGTCAACATCCCTTTGAAATAGTTTGATGGCAAATGTCTCCCAAATTGTGCCAGGAGCATGCTATTTTTATTGCTAGCGGTAAAAAAGTGTCTCAAAGAAAATAAAGATGCTCACTCAATCTAATGGGCCTATGGCTGCAAGATGGTCTACCATTAGAGTGAATGGCCCAAGATCAGGAGCCTCGAGCAATATCTTTTCCAAATTGGGGGGCCATAAGCCTTGAAATGGTGAAATAGAAAGTTCTGGAGAATGTAGGGCAAGGTAGACGCGGCGAGCACCCCTAGAGTCATTTGTCGACCTATAGACATCGCCAAGGCCCTGATCAGTTTCTTGTCTCTTTTGACATTCTTCAAAAAGGTACCCTATAAAAACGAAAGCAAAAAATCATTCCACTAATAAAAGAGCACCCAATAGGGGCAAAGAGCATAAACTGGGAAGACGCTATATGGTTCACATAGAAAAGAAATTAGAAGAATGAAGAAAAAAAATAACTTCTTGAAGGCAGCACCCCTTAGAAGTCACTTGGGGAAAGATTTCACTCAACCTCATAGATATTATTGCTTTCGACTCCTTTGTGATTTTATAGCCCTTAAGCTTATTCTAATTTAAGCATTGAGGATTTTAGTCAAGAGACATCGCAACAAACCTCACATGTGTTCACTGTAATTGTAGGTTCGACCCTCACTTTTCTGCTCCAGCGTCGACCTCAGGAAATCCCACTAAATCTTTCCCAAATGCTATTGTTTATTCCAAATAATGACATCCCTATCAAATGTTGCATCATCAAGTGACTTTTACAATATCTTGAATGAAAATACATATTCACCAACAAGACTTGAAAATATAATTTCGTAGATAATTGCATCAAATGATGAAAATGATAAGATAAATAAAAATGATTTTACCCATTTTCAGTTTCAAAGCATGTAAAATGCACTATGTTTCCGATGAGGTGTAAAACAAAATTTTCCTCTAACAAAATTTTCCTCTTATGTAGAAAATCTTATTGTCTATCCCAAATCCTAGTAATTCTATTTGCTTAGCCCTTTCCAGCTGGTAGATTTTCCTTTATTTATATATTCCCATTGATTTTACATTCTAGAAATCTCGAGCCACTAACAAATGCCGTGTAATAGTTGAGTGGCTTGTAGTCCAATAGTATAAATCTGTTACATAATGTGGGAGATCAAGAATTCAAATTCGAACAAATTCCTAATATGTGTATGTAAAAAAAAAAAAAAAAACTGTGTAAGAAGATTTTTGGAAAATTACATGCGACAGTTGCAAGACCCAACTGTACCTTTTCGCTCCACCCTTTTTCAGTCAAAACTCTAAAATCTTATATATATATATATATATATATATCAATCAACTTCACATATTGTAGATAAAAAAATATTTAAAAAGTTAAATTTTAAATATATTTTCTTACAATATTGAAGTAGTAATAGACACTGAGGAGTTAGTAGGATCAGTTCATAATTATTTTAATTGAGAGAACAACTTTTTTTAAAAATAAATTTTAGTTTATGATATCCTAAAAAATGAAAACAATAAAAAATGGGCTTAAAGCAACATATTTACTTCATTATAGAGTGATGCTACGTAGACCCTAATGCATCCAGCTGTAGGCAGAACTTTGCCGTTCCAAAATGTGAAACGAAAACGCTCCCTTCCATATTTTACTCTTGGGTAACACTTTTTACAAGAATTCCGGCGGTACTAAACATAAAGCGTGCTGGATTCATGTCAGAAAGTCAATGTACAAATTTGCAGCCTTTAATGAAAAATGGAAAAAGTAAATCCGCGTGGCAACGAAAATAAAACGCCTCATTAGATGTGAACATGTATTTAGTTTCGATGCAAATTTGGATATGCTGAAATTACTTTTAAAATAAAACGCTTGGTTAAGTTGTTCTTTAAATAATTCAAACTCATTTTTTTTAAAAAAAAAAAATTATATTCTCACCCACGTTATCATAATTTAGATTAAAAAAAGAAGAAGAAGATAAATCCGCGTGTATCACAATACACCCAATTCGAGTAATTCAATAATATTTTTATTTTAATTCAATGCAAAACACAATTGTATCTGCTTATCATCAACCTTTGAAAAACCAAAATATGAAAATGAAACAGAGGAGGAGGAGGAGATAATTATGCTTCCATTCAAGTTATTTATTACTTCATATATAATAAAATAAAATAAAATAAAACTCCACACTCACATTATAACATTTTTTAAGACAATACATTAAAATTTTAATTTATCAAAAATAATCTTCATAATTTCCTTCTTCCATAAACTCTAACTTCACTTTCTCCCATGCATGTTCTCAAAATAAGGCGATAATTGTTTATGCCCGACGTAAGTCTTGACAACTAATTATTACAAAATAATTTCAGTTTTCCCTGCGTAATTACTGTTAACAGGCTATTTTTTGTTTTAATTTTTTTTCTTCTGTTCCAACTGATTTATTAAAGTGCTGGATTATGGAGCGCACAGAAAAGAAGACCAAAAATCCGAGTGAGAGGTACAGGAATGGACCCCCACAACGGATTCAGTTCGCACGCAGCCAAAAATTGCCAACTGGCCTCAACTTGTCCTACCAATTGTGGTCTGGTGCCTGACAATCCCAAAGAAAAGAAATATCAAAACAACTGACAACGATCCATTGTTTCACGCTTCCCAATTTCATATTCATCATCTCCCATCCTTCTCATCAAAACCCATTGCTTTGTCCTATCAATTCCGCACCCCTCTGCCCATTCTGAAGACGCAAGCCATTGGGATCCAAGGAATAATATACATATACATATTGAGTAATTATAAAAATTATAATACTATTTGAAGTACATAGGCTATGTTTTTTTAAATTTTTCCCCAAAAAATTTTAGCCTTCAAAAAAATTTCAAAATAAAAGTATATTCTCTAAATTTTATTCCTAAAAAATTTCTCTTGATTCATTCAAAAAAATTATACACACTAAAAATCACACCTATACCCTCATTTTCTCACTCTACCTATCACATCATTTATTCATTTATTCATTTATTACTCCTTCACTTCACTCATCTATATATACACACACACGCACACATATATGAAAATATTAAAATTTCACTAGTTAAAAAATTCTAAAACTTATGGTTACAAATTTAATTCAACAAATTATAAAAAAAAATGAATTAAATTTAATTAAATATTATGTATGTTATTGCTAAATAATTCATTTATTGAATAACTATTAAATTAATTAAATTTATGTATTAACTAATTAATATATTTATTATATTTAATATTTAATGTATTCATAAAATATTGCAGTTATTCATTTAATAAATAACTTAAGATGTTTTAATTTAATATAATAAATTAATTAATCCTCTTCAGAAAATATTCTTTATTAAATATTAATCTTCACATTTATTTAAAATTATAATAAAAAATTTGATTATAGGGTGATATTTATTTAATAATCTATTAAGTTTAATAAATTAATATTGATATACTTAAAGTAATTGTTGAGAGAATTAACTTAATTTATGTAAAATTGTTTGATTATTATTAAGTATATATTTACTAAATAATGTATTAATTAAATGATAAGTTAATGTAATTAAATAACCTATTAAATTAATTTATTTAAATAACTTGTTATGTATTATTATTATGTTTCATAGTTTACGTATAATTAAATATTATGTTAATTTATTTAATAAATAATATAATATGATATAATTTCATATAATATAATATTACATTATATGTTTTTGATTTGATGAATCATTATTAAGTCTTATATATAAATTATTAAAAAAATTATTTTATTTAAATAAATAATTAAGTTTTATTTATACATAAATTGTAAGTAATAAATAATTAAATAATTATATTTAAATTAATAAATAATAATTAATTTATAATTAATGTACAGTAATTAAATTTTTTTATAAGTTGATATTAACAATTATGATATAAGTTAATTTTTTATAATTAAGATATAATTATGATTTCATAAATAATTAATATTTATTAATATATATTTTATTCCAAATAATACATCATTTACTAATGTTAAATTTATAAAATTATAAATTTTAAAATAAATAATAAATTAAATTAATTAAACTCATATTTCAAGCACTACAAATATATATACAAACACATCAACCAACCATAAATATACATACATATAATATATAAAAAAAATCACTTTCATCTTATAAATCTAACAAAAAAGTAATTGATTTGACATCTATAGTAAAATTTGTCTCTCCCCAAAACAAAAAGAAACAAACAACTTATTCTTAAATCATTTTCTATATTTTTCCAAAATAATAAGAAACACTTGACACATTTTTCAAATTTTCTCCCAAAAATCCATTCCCCTGAAATGTTTTTTAAAAAATGGCCAAAATGCAAAAGAACATGACCATAATTTTTTTTAAATGATACTACTAAATTTATTATGTTACGAACACACTACAAGAAAATAATATTAATAAAAAAATGAATAAATAACAATATAAAAATTATTAATAAGCATATATATTAACTGACAATATTTTTTTACAATGTTACTAAAAATTACTTTTTAAGTAGGAATAAGTTTTATTTTATCAAAATATAACCTAACAGTGATGAGTACTGATGTTTTAAATTATTTTTATTAATAATTAGTGATATATGTATAATGACAACTAATGATAATAAAAATTATACTATGATTATAGCAAAATTAATTCTCATTGTCACTAAGTCGTGATTAGATGTGTTACTAATTGTGGCTAATAATAATTTGTTTGACAACTTAAAATAATTTTTGTTACTATTAAAGTTGTTAAAATATTGTTGTGGAATACATATATATATATATATATGATATGAGATCGCCCAGCAGGCTCATTAAGTCCAACTTAGTTACATTCAGCCCAACATCAGTTTTGGGGCTAACCCATTTGACAACATCTATCTGGTCGAGTAAACTATAATCGATCATGCTTGACGAGACGTGTCGCCTATTCTAGCTTGTGCCGCCATGGGCTAGGTCAATCAATTAAATGGTCAACCAGCTATGTCCAATCGACCGTTGTTAACCTCAGGTCTCTTTCTCCAGCACTGACTCAAATCCACGCTGTATTTATTATTCTGATAGACAATATGCCTCCGCATGAATGACATGTAATAGTCAGTACAGTCGCTATCACTAACTCTACCACCAACTTTGTCACCGCCTTTGGCAGAGAGGTGTCTACCAGAGGTACTGTTCACCCTAGAAAATAGGAGATTGTACTAGCTAGAATAGTACCGAGATCTGGAATGATCATTTACCCCCTAGCAAGGACTAAATCCCACTCACCTAAGAGAGGCACCATCGACAAATCATGCCTAGAGAAGACTATAAATACTTTATATCCAACCACACTCCAAATAATGCCAAATACACTATAATCTCTTCATATTCTGTTCGATTATCTCATCTTGACCAGAATTGACTTGAGCATCGGAGTGCTTTAGTCGAGGGCACCTTGGCTAGTTTGACGTATGTTACTTGTTACATATCTCAAACCTCAATATGAACATAAGTGAATTTCCTCGACCTCTCTAGTTGAAAATACCCAAACAATATCCTTTTTACTATATACAGCTTTCAACCTTATCATTTTGGGCGTCCTCTGTGGAAAACCCTTGAGATTGCAACAACAAAAAAATGGTAAACACACGTAGAGCCACATTCGAAAGGGAAAAGAATAGAAGGTCCACCTCTCCACCTCCCCATCTAACCCAGCAAGGTGCACATGCTCTAGGTCCCAGCGCCCCTCAGGAGCAAGTGATGACGTTAACCATGCCCCAGTTAATGCAGCTGATAAGTGAGCAAATTTTTGCTCAGCTTTCAACCCAGCTATCTGCCACGTTAAATAAGTACACCACGGTGCCCGCTCGTGCTACCAGTGCTACCCCTCAGCCACATCCTCCAGAAGATAGGTCTCCCTGAA